>MU685477.1:27737-65803 GCA_026770625.1 Nicotiana glauca
TGGGTCGTTTGGTCGAGTCGGCGCTGAAGAGAAGGGGAGGAGGGGGCGTCTGATTAGGGTTGAAGGAGATGGGGGGAAAATGAAAAAATGAAAATGGAGTGGGGGGGTCGTTTGGTTAGGGGTGTTGGACTAGGTCGGGTTAACCGGTGGGTTGGGTTGAAACTTGGGATTGGACTGGGTCATCCGAGTATTTGTTTAGGCTGGGGATTATTGGCCCAAATTGGGTCTTTAATTAAGAAGACTAATTTTTTTCATTCTCTTTTCTTTTCAATTTTCTTTCTAATTACAATAAAAATAAAAAACTAAATTTAACCTCGACCAAATTATCCTAAAAATATTAATTAACTCTAAGTAGTAATTATCATAAATAATTAAATATCAAATTAAAAGAAAATCACACAATTTGACAATTAACACTAAAAATGCAAAGTACATTATTTTTGTGATTTATTATTTTTGTAAAACAAATTACTTAATTAATCCTAACTGTAACATTAAATCCTAGACGCGAATGCAACATATTTTTTGTAATTTTTCCATTTTTATTTTTATTTTAACAAATAAACAGGCACAGACAAACGCAAACAATAAAAGAAAAATACCACAAAAAGTCCACAAAATTGCAAGCAACACAAAAATTATTTTATTTTAAATTTTTTGGGAGCAATTCTCATATAAGGCAAAAATTACGTGCTCACAATATCGACGTTGAAGTTGTATTCTAACAAGGGAGGTGCCTCCATTGGTCTTGTGTTCCTATCGAACCTGGCTCTGTTGATGAGTCCCTGAGGATTGTATTCTCAGTCTATCCTTTGATTGTTTCGAGATGGGTTTTGCCTTGGGGCATTTCTCCAAAATTTTTCAGCAGGACAGAATGGATCTCATCATCCCATAGGTCGGTTCCCTTTACTGCACAAGTGTAGGCGGTGACATGCTCATTGGAGTCTGGGGTACTATTGTATTTCGGAAGGTGTGGCATTCTGAACTTCTTCGAAATGGATTTCGAGGCCGCTTCCTATAGGAATGACTTTTGTACGAACTTCTTTGAGTCCACAACTTTCAAGATCGGGGAGCTCGACCTTCGTATCGTTGGCTTCTATCATTTTGTCCCTCGATTCGATCTTTCGATTGAGGTCCTCGAACATCTTTACGATGACGGAATCGGCCATCAATCCGTTATTGCTTGATCTCTCTAGTATCTGTTCGGCCTAAGGAGTTGTCCCCGGTGCTACTGTGCTAGGAGTTTTTTGGCGGCTTTGCAGCTGAGCAATAGCCGGTTGTTGCACCTGTAACACTTCCAAAATAACATGAAGGCGAACCTCCCGTTCTTCTTGAGCTGGGGTTTTTTTTGCTTCTTGTTGGTCGGATTGGTGTATGCTCATGTTAGTGTGGGAGCTTATTTCGATGTGTTAAGCATCGCGCGAGACTTCGTCCACTGGAAATGGTCCCTATGCTTTCTTAAGGTTTTGTGGTGGCTCATTAACACCACGAACAGCCACACCATTCTCTCTGCAGTTCTCAAGGTTATTGTTTAGTGAATCAGACATTCCGACCTGAAATCAAAGATTTTTGGACAAGAAAATTGTGAAAGATAACTCGAGTTGTGTAATGGAACAAGCAAGAAAATAACCACTATTATTTTTAACCCCATGGAAGGCGCCAAACTGTTTACCGTAAAAATTATTATAACTATTAAATTTGATAATGTGACTCCAAAAATACGTCATTATTTTAAGCCTCACCATAGTAGAGTAGTGACAAGGCTAGCTCAGGATACCTACTAGAATATACATAAGTAGTATGAAAAAGTAATAAGTGCAAATAATAGAAAGTGGATAAATAACTAATATGGACCAAGATAATAGCATGAACTAAAACTAAAATTTTAACATGCAAGAAAAAACTAAAGGAAATTACAATGATCATATACTATCAACATCTACTAGAACAATAAAGAGTAAAACAACAAGAAATACTCCACCAAAGCTCTTTACGACATGAAATAAACAGCAAGAATTAGAACAACGTACCGCCTCGTGTATAATGAAATCAGAGTCGAGGTACCGCCTCGTATTCACATTTCTCAATTTCAATCATAATATTTCCTTATATCGCCGCGTGAGCCTTACATTTGAAATAGGTTTCCAAAACAGTTTTTTCGAAATAGCTACATGCACTTTATCCCACCTTATGATGTATGACTTCATGTACTTCTCCTACAAGAAACACACAAATAATTCCCACCATATACTGACGTATGCACATCAACCCAAGCCTTACATTGTCATATGCGCATCAATATCACTTTACAATAACAACTCACAGTAAAATTGCCCATATATCACAATTTGCCAACCAACCACAATGAGTACAATAATATTAATAATAACAAAGAATATAAAATTCTCAAAAAGTATTCAACAATAACAATTTTGCTTCTACGTAATAATGACTTTCAAATTTTACACAACAGTAATTCAACAATGAGAGACAATATTGTGTCCGGCGAATCCGGGAGCCCGAATTCTCTATCGAAAGATCATCTCGCGGTCATACCCCTGGGAGTTCGAAGCTATGGCCGGAGCCCATCCTCGAGGTTTGCCTAAGAGTTTATTTTGTTCCAACTATTGCAGCGGACCATGGCAAGCAAGGGGGAGGCTCCCAAGGCACGCGATTCAACCTGATGAGGTTGGCCTACCTGAAGTCTATTCTGAGGTGTTAAATCTAGCCAAGCTATCTCTGTACTATTGCTATTTAATACGATTTATACTGAAAGGGATCCTCTACCTATATAAAGAGGTTCTCCGCCTCTCTGTAAGGCAGACTGATGTTGCTCCACTTCTCCACAAATACAATATTATCTCTCTCTCTCTCTTTCTTCTAAATTATCTATTTTTATCAACCTCGAGGTCACCTTAACACTTTATCGCTTTCTCATTTGTTCGCCAATACATTGCTTAATATTGGTGCCTTGCGTAGCTATATTTTTACTTGTTATCCCCTTCCTGACTGCCTTCGATAACCCGAGATAGGCTCGAATCACAGCCTGAGGTATCTACTAGATGACATTACGACCAGGCAACAGCCCTCTACTGATTCGATTACTGCATTGCTTAACTCGATTTTTGTCATTTTACCTCACGGTTTAGCACTAACTGCCCTAACAAACTAGCTCGGGAATAGATCACATATTTTTAGAATCCCATTTACAAATTTAATTGTTGTTACCATTTTCACGGTAAATAGTTTGGCGCCCATCGTGGGGCTAAAAATAATAGGAATTATTCTCTTGTTAGTTTCGTCACTCGAACGCCCGATATCTTTCACACTTCTTCTTGCCCAAGATCTCCGCTTTTAGGACTGGATAACCTGCTCGATTGGTGAAATGGGAAACAGAGATCTCAAAAGCGACAGGGGAGTGGATCCGATCAAGCCGGAGTCCGGCGCACCCCTGGTTCAATCCGAGCAAAAAGGAGGGCCCCCCGAAATGGTATCCATATGATTATCGGATGGGCTAACGATCTCCAAAGGCCCATGTCCAAGCTAACAAAAGCATCCACTACAGAAGGACCGGCCTTAAAGCGCTTACCCAAAGAAACCCTAATGTTCACCGAGGAGGACCTTGAGGCCATGGGGGAAACACATAACGAAGCAATGGTGATCTTATTTCTCTTGAACAATAGGAGGATAAAGCGCGTACTCGTGGACCTAGGCATCCCGGCCAACATAATCAAATCAGAAGTGATAGAATAGCTGGGGTTGCTTAGTCAAATTTTCCCCATTCCTCGAATCCTCCACGGTTTCAACATGACCAGGGAAGAAATGAAAGGCGAAATCACCCTCCCGATCAACACGTATGGCACAATCTAGAGCACCAAATTTCATATTATCGACGACAATATGAGGTACAACGCTTCGCTTGGTGGGCCTTGGATATACAATATGAGGGCAGTGCCTTCGACCTTGCAGCAGGTCGTGAGATTCCGCATAAGAAATGGCATCATGACAATACATGGAGAACAGCGGGCAACAAGAGAAATGTTCACGGTTCACCATGAGATTCCAGCTCCATACACTCAGCCTCAAGTGAGGAAAAAAGCATGAAGACCCTTGGATATGACAAGGAAAATTTCTTCGCCCCTGAACCTTTATCGCCCCCGAAGAATAGGATGCAACCAAATCTACAGTCAAAGAATTAGCGCAGGCCGTTGTGATCGATAACCTCCTGGATCGCAAGGTATACCTAGGAATGGGGTTGACCCCCAAACTCATGACAGGGTTTATTCAATTCCTTAGTAACAATATCAACTGTTTTGCCTGGTCCCACCTAGACATGACAGGTATCCCACCGGAAATAACCTCCTACTGACTGAGCGTCGACCCAAAATTCAAACCCGTGAAGTAGAAGGGGAGACCGCAGTTTGAGGTAAAACACGCCTTATTCAAAGAGGATGTAACAAAACGCGTTAAAATTGGATCCATCAGGGAGGTAAAGTACCCCAAATGGCTAGCTAACGCAGTGGTAGTGCCAAAAAGGGGAATAAACTAAGAATGTGCATAGATTATAAGGATTCAAACAAAGCATGACCCAAAGATTCTTTCCCGCTGCCCAACATCGATCGTCTAATCGATGTAATGATCGGCCACAAGCTCCTCACCTTCCTCGATGCTTACTCAGGGTATAATCAGATTCGGATGAACCCCGAGGATAGGGAAAAGACCTCATTCATGATGAAGTATGGTACATATTGCTACAACGTGATGCCCTTCAGGCTAAACAATTCAGGAGCAACGTACCAACGCCTAGTCAATAAGATGTTCGAGCATCAAATAGGAAAATCAATGGAAGTATACATGGACGATATGCTAGTTAAATCCCAGCGCGCAGAGGATCATCTAACCCATTTGCAGGAAACTTTTGACATCCTCAGAAGCTACAACATAAAGCTCAATCCCAAAAAGTGTTCCTTCAGAGTATGCTCGAGCAAATTTTTGGGCTTCACGGTCTCAAACAGGGGAATCGAGATCAACCCCGACAAAATAAGGATTATCAAATAAATCACAGCGGCAAATAATGTTAAAGCCATACAACGGCTGATGGGGGGGATCGCAGCCTTGGGCAGCTTCATATCAAGGTCTTCAGACAAGATCCATCACTTTTTTCAACCTACTCAAAAGAAGGAGCAACTTTGAATGGACTCCAAAATGCCAACACGCCCTGGAAGAACTAAAACAGTACCTATCTAGCCCACCTTTGCTTCACACACCCAAAGAGGATGAAACACTGTACCTGTATCTGGCTGTGTCCGAAATAGCGGTAAGCGGTGTATTAGTCCACGAAGATCAAGGTACGCAATTCCCCGTGTATTACGCAAGTCGAACCTTGGGGGATGCCAAAACACAGTACCCCATCTAGAAAAATTGGCGCTCGTACTAATAAGCACCTCGCGCAAGCTGAATCCTTACTTTCAATGCCACCGCATTTGTGTCTTATCAACTTACCCTCTCCAGAGCATACTTCACAAACCCGAGTTATTGGGTCGACTAGCTAAATGGGCCATTGAACTCGGAGGATACGATATTGAATATCAAACTCGGACGGCCATCAAATCCCAAACTTGGCAGATTTCGTGGCCGATTTTTCACCATCCCTCGTTCCCGAGGTAGAAAATGAGCTTTTACGTAAATCAGGCACTTTCTTTAGGGTATGGAGCCTATTCATGGATGGTTCCACGAATGTCAGAGGATCTAGACTTGGTATAGTCCTAAAGCCTCCTATCAGCGGTGTAATCTGACAGTCCATAAAAATCGCAAAGCTAACTAAAAACGAGGCCGAGTATAAGGCTATGATTGCAGGTTTGGAATTGGCCAAAGACTTAGGGGCCGAGGTTATTAATGTAAAATGCGATTCGCTCCTCGTGGTAAGTCAAGTGAATGGGACCTACGAAACTCGAGAAGACAGGATGCAAAGGTATCTAAATAAGATCCAAGTCACATTGTGCCACTTCAAAGAATGGACGTTAGACCACGTGCCTCGAGAGCAGAACAGTGAGGCCGATGCCCTTGCTAACATAGGGTCGTTCGCTGAGGAGGAAGATCTACTCCTCGGAGCCGTTGTGCAATTGATCAAGTCCGTGGTTGAGGAAGGTCACGCAAAAATCCATTCCACTAGCCTGACATGGGATTGGAGGAACAAATACGTTGTTTATCTTAAGGACATGAAACTGGCTGCCGATCCAAAATAATCGAGGGCCTTGCGAACTAAAGCGTCTCGGTTCTCGCTCGACGAAAATGGGGCCCTATACAGGAGAATGTTTGAGGACCCCTTGCAGTATGCCTAGGATCGGGCGACATAGACTATATGCTCCGAGAGATTCACGAAGGCACCTACGAAAATAACTCTAGGGTCGACTCCCTAGTCCGAAAGGTGATCAGAGTAGCTTACTACTGGGATAGCATGGAAAAAGATGCCAAGGGTTTTGTTCGGGGATGCGACAAAATGTCATAGATTTTCCCCCATGATTCACCAACCCAACGAACAGCTACACTCCATTTTATTACCGTGGCCATTTACGAAATGGGGAATGGACATCGTCGGCCCTTTGCCAATGGCACCAGGTAAAGCTCGGTTCATGTTGTTTATGACTAATTGCTTTTTGAAATGGATGGAAGCACAGGACTTTGAAAAAATAAGAGAGAATGAAGTTATCAACTTTATATAAGAACACATCATATGCCGGTTCGGGATCCCGTCACAAATAACATGCAATAACGGGAGGCAATTCATCGGGAGCAAGGTGATACAGTTACTTGAGGACAACAAAATCAAAAGAATCATTTCAATGCCATACCATCCATGTGCAAATGGCCAGGCTGAATCCATGAATAAAACTATCATTTAAAACCTGAAGAAAAAATTCGAAAGCGCAAAAGCTAAATGGCGAGAAACGTTGCCCGAAGTATTGTGAGCATACTATACGACCCCAAAATCAAGCACAGAGGAAACACCTATCTCTCTAGTATATGGTGCTGAAGTGCTAATACCAGTAGAGGTCGGTGAACGAAGCATCAGATTTCAGCGCGCCAGCAAGGAGTCCAATCACGAGGCCATAGCAATGGCCCTCGAACTGGTCGATGAAACACGAGAGGCCTCAATAGTCCGAATGGCCGCCCAGATGCAGAAAATCGAAAGGTACTACAATAGGAGGATGAACCTCCGATATTTTGAAATCGGAGCCTTGGTCCTAAGGACGGCTACTCTCAACAACCAAAACTTGAATGAAGGAAAGCTGGGCCAGAATTGGGAAAGGCCATACCGAATCCTTGAGGTAGTTGGCAAAGGCTCCTATAACTCAGCACCATGGAAGGCGAGCATCTCCCGAGTAACTGGAATGTGTCAATGCTCAAGCGATATTACTGTTAGGGTACACGACCGCAGAACCCCATAGGAGCCCTCGAGCAAAACACCCTTTCTTCCTCTATCGGATCTCTCTCTCTTTTGTTCCAAAATAGTTTTCTTGTCAATAGGATTTCTCAACAAGGCAGCGGTCGCACCATCCGGACCCATGGGATTTCCTTTACAACCAGCCCATCTTCATGAAAAAATGATGAACGATACTCCAACATGAGGCAATGCACCAAGCCAAACAACCCGAAGATCCATACCCACACGGGCAAGCTCGCAGCAACAGAGCAGTATCTATTTACGGCCTATAGTTACGCTAATCAATAAATAATATATTTTGGCATTTCATACTTCGAACAATTTTATTTTTTTGCATATTAGAAATAAAAGAATCTCCATCAAATACATCCCCAGATACTTGAAGACTTAGAATGATTCAGCATCCACCCTACCCCGAGGTCAGAGTTCCGAGCTCACGAAGCCCTCGCGGTGCAACTCCAGGTTCACAAAAAGTTGTCTTTAAGATTAAGCAAAACTCAGTGACTCAAAAAAATTATCACCAATTGCCACGCACTGGAAAATCCAAAATTGTAAGACCCTAGCGGGCAGTCTCGGTATAACTAGATACATTCTCCATAAAATGTAAGACCTCAATAGGCATGGCAAACTGCAAGACCTCAACAGCCATGAAAAATCCTGCAGTTTAGGCTATATGTCGCATTTGTAAGAATCCCTAAAGGGCATACCCTCGGTGTAGACACCTAAAACTGCCTCTCGGGATCAAAAATGGCCCCGGCCATATGTATATGACACCGATCAAAATAGCTAATACAACCCAAACAACGCGACTCGGGGGATGCTCGATTGTCGATAAAAAATCCTTCGAATATACTTCGGAAAGAATCGGTTAACAAATAGGCTTCCCTCACCAGGCAAAAAATAAGTCCCAACCATGTCGGCTCCAAAATCGCAAGCGCGTCGATCTACTAGACCTATGAGATATGAACATACCAGGTGCTCAAAACATCGCCGATTAGGACTTGAAATCGAGGTTCTTTCAGAACCAATGACGGGTCAGGCAAAAATAGTCAAAAAAGCCTACAAAAAGCCTCCGGGCCTCATATAAAAAGGTCTCTACGACCAAACAATGTAAGAGCCATTGTCGCCGGCTAAGCAATCCTTTGGGCCTCATATCAAAAGGTCTCTACGACCATATAGCATAAGAGCTATTGTTGCCAGCTTGAAAATTGAAAACATGAGGATTAAAGCGAGCTCAAATTGTAACCCGATTTGGGGCCTAGATCCAAAATAGTTAACTAAGCAAAGCCTGCAGGCCTCATGCCAAAAGGTCTGAACGACCAAAAGATAGAAAAGTCATCATCGCCAGCCGAAAAATCAATGAGGTTTGAGGGTCGATTACAGCTCGAGTCGCAACGTGACCCAGAGACTGGACCCAAAATTCATAATATGCCTAAGGTCACGGCATAAATTCCACTACTGATGTTAATCTCCATAAAAATCAAGGGTAAATTATAGCTCGATTCATAATGTGACTCAAAAACTAGACCCAAAAAATTGCAAAATGCCTAAGGGCAAGAAATGAAAACCGTTATCACCAGCCCGAACGGTCTCGAGGGTATATCAAGCTCGAGTCAGACCCCGACTCGGAGTCTGAACCGGGGAATAATTCAACCACAATATGCCTAAGGTCATGGCATAAATGCCATTATTGCCGGCCAGAAGCTCAATGAAGATTTAAGGGTCGATTACGGCTCGAGTCGCAATGCAACTCGGAGACCGGACCAAAATATCACAATACGCCTAAGGGCGCAACATCGATACCACTATTGCTGGATGGAACCTCAAGAAAACAGGGTAGATTCCAGCCTAAGTCGCAACATGACTCGGAAACTAGATCCTAAAATAATTGAAAAAATAGCAAATGCCCAGATGCGCGAGGCCCCCTTGCGGTCACTCTCGATGAAGGTCGCATCAACCAGCCCGAACGGGCCATGAAGCTACACTACAGATTCAAAGCTCTCACCAACAAAGGAATAAAGTCACAAGATTATCTCCTTCTACATATGCCAAAATAAAAGCACCATATATAGGAAGGGAAAACAACGGGAAAAACATCATAACCTAAGCCTACTACCAAATCGACGGCCTCAAATAGGTATATCAAGGCACCTAGAAAACCCCCTACGATCCCTTCTCGACGGCATCCCCTCTGTCCAGAGATCTGCCCCTACTTCTGACACTTCTTGAGCTGCCTTCCAACGCACCCACGGTGGTTAACCTTTGAAGGTCTGAACAAGCATGGTTTGTGGCTCGAGGTAAAGTCGGGCCTCCCCATTCAAAGGCCCTCTCCACACAAGAATCTTAAGCGGCAGCTCCTCCCCCATATAAAGATACAAGCATCTCGGCCTTGGCTCTGATCTGAAGCAGTGCGGCCACCAGGCCGGAATGAAGATCCTTGTACTTGCTGACATACCCCGTCATATCTTGGAGATGACGCTCAATCGAGGTGAACCTCCTCGTAAGGTTGTCCTCCCAGAAATCACCTTATCTACGCGGCAACTGAGCTCGAGGATTTCATCATCCTTGGCCCGAAGCTCCCTTCTCAGTAAAAGCATCTCCCTCTAAAACTGCATGATTTAGGGCCAAAAAGGTTAAAAGCAATAGAACCCCGTAGAAACTCAAATATTAGCAAGAATGGAGGATGAATAACCTGTTCGGTTAAAATGACTTTCTCACGTTCGCGGCGACTCACCTCGTCCTGATACTGGGTGAGGGTTTGGTTGTAAAGCCCTTCGGCCTAAAAACGCATAAAAGGTTAAGGAAATAGAGATCAGAATGGCCCGAAGCAACAGAAAGAGGATGAAGGGCTTACCTGCTTACAAAGCCTGCCCATCTCGCCAAAAATAGAGGAAGCATTGACCCCGTAGCTACCCGCAAGAATCATCGCTGGTCCCCCAAGGTTTGACCCCGTAGCTACCCGGGATCGGGTTTGACTTTTTGGTTGACTTTTGGCTTTTGATTAAATTTTCCACTGTAATATAAATGGGTTGGTGGATTTTGTGAGTTTTGTCAGTTTCCGAGGTGCGAGCCCATGTTTGACTTTTTGATTGACTTTGTGATTCTGATATCCACTTTTATCGATTGGGTTTGTTTCCTTTGAGATTATTTGATGTTCTTGAGTTGCTTTTGGCCAGTTTTGAGCCATTCATAAGCCAGTACGTAAGAGTATGGGTTGGCTTGCTCGATATTGGATTTCGACTGTTCGAGGTAAGTGACTTATCTAAATTTGGATTTGAGAATATTTAACCCTGGAAACATTGTTATAAAAGATTTATTGAGGTGATGCACATGCTAGATGATGAGCATGTGGGCATGCACCGGGAATAATTTATTATAATTGGCTATTTGACTGGTCCCGAACTTGTTTTGCTGTTTTATCTTGTTTCCTCCATGTTCTCTCTACTTGTTTGATTTTTAAGCTATGAATCATGTTAGAAATCAGGTTTAGGCTATATGCTTATTCTATTGGGACCCACATGGGTCTTTTCTGTTGTTGATTTATTTGCTTAAACGGCAATTATATACTCAA
Source organism: Nicotiana glauca (assembly GCA_026770625.1). Classification (NCBI taxonomy): domain Eukaryota; kingdom Viridiplantae; phylum Streptophyta; class Magnoliopsida; order Solanales; family Solanaceae; genus Nicotiana; species Nicotiana glauca. The sequence goes on from MU685477.1 coordinate 38,753, forward strand.
TCATATTCATTCATTCACATATCATATCTCAATCTTTGTTATCATTTGCTGTCACATTATGTTATCATTGTTTTTGCTGGTTGGCGTGAGATTTGTGAGCTAGATATACTAGAGATATTAATGATAGTGTTGAGGCATAAGATCCGTGTTGTGAGAGATATTGTGGATCGGGATGCACATTGCAGCAGGGCATTATAGCTTTATATATATTATTATTAGATGGATCGGGTTGCACGCCGCAGCAGGCCTTATAGGCTTTATTATTATTTATAAGATCGGGCTACACACCATAGCAAGCGGTGTTGAGTTATTGAGTGTGCGGAGTGATTGCGTGTACCGAGTGGTTGGGGGTGAGACAGTGAGATACAGTCCTTTGATAGTATGAGTACATGAATTTTTCATTGTGATGCATTACATTTGGCATGCATACTTGGTTTGTAGGCATAGAGATGCATTTCCTCATGATACACGGTATTGTGACACTTATAACTTCTTATGCTCATTGACATATTGGTATAGGATGTACTTTTCTCATGCTATCTCGAGAATGAGATATCTTATTTGTTGTTGAAAGTTTTTGGATAAAATCACAGTTTATCTAATATACTCATATTTTGGTGATTTCGTGAAAGATTTGGGTTTTGCTGTTATACTTGGAAAGCAGGCCAATTTTTCACAACTGTGAACGAGTTGATCATCATATCTCTGTGTTATTACTTGTACGGTTTTATTAAATTGTTATGAGTTATTCTCGTCAATTGGTGTTAGAATCTGACTATTGTCCAAGCTCGTCGCTCCTTTCAACCCAAAGTTAGGTTTGTTACTTTTTGAGTAAATAGGGTCAGTTGTACTCATATTACACTTGTCCACCTTGCATACATATTTTGGAGCTGATTTTGCTGGATGTGGCGAGAGTTGGCATTGGAGATGTACTTGCATTATGGCTATAGCTGCCTCTTATTCTTAGTAGTTTAGTTTTATAAATATTTTATGCGTATTTCGAACAGATGATGTATTTATATCATAGCTTTCTAACCTTTAAATCTTAAAAGCTCATGATTTTTACTACCAATCTTTGGGAAGTTGTATAAAGGTTCAGTTATTTTATCATTTATTTCTCCCAATAAATCTCATTTGCATTAGATTGTTGTTAATTGGCTTACCTAGTATGTTGGGTTAGGTCTCATCACGACTAGTTGAATTTTGGGTCATGACATACACACTAGTTAAAATAGAGTTATCGAAAAACAGTTGTCCTAATGCTCCTCAAAATCGTTAGGTGGTGACTTTTATTATTTAACACTCATTTAAAAGAATTATCATGTGTCGAAACCCGCTTTTGCGAGAAAACGTGGGCCCGACAGTACTCAAGTAAGGAAACCAAAAACATGGGAGACATTGAGTAAGAAGTACACATAAATTATGGTATAACACGCGCATATAATATTATGACTGAAGAAAGCATGACTACAATCAAGGCAAACAACTCAACATAGCAAAATAGCCCTATCATGAATAATAGTTCAAGTAGTCAATTAAGTAAAGAAAACATGTTAACATAAAGGCACGATAGAAAAGCAAGGCACATAATAGCCTAAGGTCTGCCCGAATCATGAATTACCATAGTGTACACAAATACGCTCGTCACCACGTATGTGCATCACCCCCAAAACATAGAAAGCATTGGAAACTATAGTGGAAATCCCTCTAGCCAACCCTAGTGTTTACCGTAAAAATAGTAATTACAGTTAAATTTGAGTTTGTTATTATAAACATACGTGATCTATTTTTATACAAGTTTTTAAGCAATGGATTTTTATACAGCTTAGAGACAGTATGATAATCGAACCAAATAGTTGGAGGTCGGGGCCTCGAGCTTGCTCACTCGGGGCCTCGAGGTCGAGTCTTATACCATGTCGTGGCAAGTCGATGGAGGGATTAACAATTATGATAGATTCAATGATGGATCTTTATGGCCAATAATGAGAAATAAATGAAGAACAATAAATAGAACACAATAAATGTAAGCAATAAATGGAAGTAAAGATCTTAAGAGAATATGTTAGAGAGTTGAGAGAATGTTCTTTGTATTCAATATTGAGCATCAGATGTCTACAGATGATAAGGACCCCTCTTGTTATATGAAAGAGAAACCACTCATAGCAAAAAAGTATTCATTACAAAGTAGGATAGCTGGCACAACTACTTAGTAACCTAGCATAGACTAGTACTATTCTTGCAGGTGATGTCAGTCCGGTCCACATACCTAGGGAACTTCCCGCTTACATTCGATAATCATAGACTCATGTCGTGTTGCGGTCGAGTGTGAAGAGCCTTTGAGGTCGAAGCTCTTTTTGTGCGTCACCGGATCTTCGGGGCCATTTCGAGGCTAAGGGAGAGGCGCAATAACATAGAATCGGGCCTCCCGAGCCCGTCCGTATATAGATAGTCCCCGCATTTCTTACAATGAAATGACAAGAAACGACCTCGAATTCATGTCCCCCTGGTAGTTTCATAATGAAGGCATTCATATCTTGCTAAATGACTGACATGATAGAATAAGATACCAAAAGGTCGAGCACACAACCCTTAAGAGCCTTCACATTAATTATAATGGTTGGATGTCCTTTGGCCTCCTTAATCGTGCGCATTGGGCCTCTATAAATTCATTTTCTCTTGTTCCTTATTGCTTAGTTTTTTTCTTTCTTTGAAGCAGAATTTCCTTTTTCTCCTCTAAAATCTTTTAAGAATGGCAAAAACTCCCACCTATGCTTCTCAGGAGAATGCAACATCCTCCTCCTCACTTTCGACTAAAGCCAAAGCAGTAGTTCCTCCTCATGCTGAGGAATGCATTCCAAGGTCCTTTGTAACGACTTTCGATTTTAAGGTCGAAAAACCTTCTTCGAAGCCAAGCCTCCATGAGACCACGTGTCAATATATTAGCTCAATAACAAATGTCGAAAGGGTGCGGGCTAATTAGTGTTGGGGGATGCGGTGCTCGTGGAGGTCCCTTGTCGGGAGGAGGATATAACGACATATAAAGCTGATTTTCTCAGTATGTACACTTACCCATTTACCCTTGTGCCGGTAGGCCGATCCTCGCCTCCGATAGATCCTGTGGTTCTCAACTTTTGCCTATGGTATCGAGTGAACCTCGACAAAATTCACCCTTCATTCTGGCGCGTTGTCTATATGATCAGGTATTATGTTAACATGATTGGGGAGATACCCTTTACTCTCGACCACCTAGTAAGGAAGTACATCCCCCGTCTCTTCTATGGGGCCTGATTAAGATCTACTGCCAACCTTCGAGGACCCTTTTTGCTTGCATCGGTGAAGTCATGAATAGAGGGTGGATGAGTCATTTTCCCTGAGTTAGGACTTCGGACATGATTCGTGTGAAAAGGATGTCGCTCCCTGAGAGATGGAGAAAGAATGTCAGTAGATACAATATCTAGCATCTGCTTACTTCTTTTTGGGTAAATCTTTCCATGTGGTAATTTCTTCTGCTGATGCAGCCATAGTAGTTTACCCCGATAAGGTTACGGACCACTCGGGCTGGATCGGTAGGCTGGACTCAATTTTCCCATACGCTGAGTGAGTGTGGCGTGATTTTTCCCAAGCTCGATGGGAAGCCAAGGATCACGGCAAGCGTTTACTCTTGCTGCAATCGTACCTTTTAATCTGAATTCCAATTGATGGCGTCCTTATTCCATGTGCTCACTTCTTGCATTTGTGCAGGTCTAGGGGAGGTTCTCTTAATGAAAGGAATATTGCCTGGTGAAAAGGATACCTTGAGACACAACGAAGTGAAGAAAAGACTAGGGGGTCCGTCGAATGAACCTTCGGGACCCAAGACAACCAAGATAGAAGAAACTGAGGCCGACCCTGCATCCTTAGCCCCAGAAATAGTGGTAAGTCCCTGAGTTAAAGGAGAGGGAGAAAATAATTTCTTGATAGCTCCCAAATAAGGGGAAACCTGATCGACCCTCACGCCGAAGAGACGATGGCTCAAGAGTTGGGGCTTGATACATCGTGTCCAACTTTGGGCCGAAGAGGCCACTAAGGAAGTCTTGGGTGATGTCTCTGAGCTAGCTAACGGCCAATATATCTCTCGAGCTGAGATGCACCTGGCAAGTGGTTTGGAGGAAACAAGTTCTGAAGCTCTGCAGAGATAAGGAAAAGGTCATGACTGACCCTGTTGGTATATTTATCATGAGTGATTCCCCTCAAGCAGCGATTTTACCTCCTCAGAGGGTACGAAATGCCCAGAATAAAGAAGCTTCCGACCTGGGGGTTCCCATTGGAGGTAGTTTAAAAAGCCTTCAATAAATCCCGAGGGAATCCCTGAGATCGATGCTTCACTCTTCTTCAGCGAGATGAACAGGCTCTATGAGACGGTAGTTTTTGTAAATCCTACCTAGATGGTAGTTTTTGTAAATCCTACCTATCGCCCTGATCTTTATCTTTCTAACTTGTCTTCCTTATGGTTTTAGGCCAGAGTGCTTTATAATCAGAATTTTACCCGATTTTTGGCTGAGGTGACTTGTTATGAGCGTGAGAAGATTCATCTCGTTGAACAAGTTACCTAGATTCCATTTGCTATTGTCTGAATATTTGCCAGATCCTAGTATTTTCACATCTTTGATCTAATTCGTGTAGTTTGAGAGGGAAAGTGCCTACTTAGGGAGGAGCTCCGAGCTAGAATCTCTGAAGTTCTCAAACTCAAACGGCACGTGAGTGAGATTACTTCTGAGACAGACACCCTCCAGGAAAGGATGGCCTTAGTTGGGCATCAGCTTCATGATGCCAGGGTGGATAGTGTCAAGTATACAGGTCTATATTCTATATTAATTGTTGCACTCTCCAATATCAAAACTGAAGTCGAGGCACTCATATTTTTGCACAGAGAGGATGTCGTTGTAGTAAACATTCAAGACGGAAGAGTGCCTGAGGAATCCAAATTGAAATTGACTTGGGCCATAAAACATGATCAGTTAGAATCTCGGACACAGACTATCGAAGATGTACACGCAAAGAGTATGAATTTGTCTATCGAGCTCCAGATGGTGAAGGCCCTAGAAAAGAAAGCTGCTGCCTTGTTTACTTCTAGAGGTGTGTCAGGAGTGGCTTAGATGGTAATGATAATGAAGGTGGCATCCTCAAAAGGAAAGAGGCCGTTAAAGGTCCAGGAGCAAACGCCGGGACCATCGGGGCCCAACCTCCAACTGAGCCACCAAAGATGTAGGCTCGGTGATAGATTAGGATTTGTTCAACTCCTTCTTTGTAAGGGTTATTGAAAGGGCTTGTAAATATGCCTCTGTGAGCAGTATGTACAAAAAGGCTTTACGTTTTTTATCACTCGTTTGCTTTTTTAGAGTAATGTGTGATGCGATAATCGAGCCAAGCTTTTAGACCTTGGGCTAGACCCTCAGGGTTTTTGTTATTTGCCGAGCCATGCATAATGATTGAAGGTCAATCCTCGAGTGTTCTCGGGTTGGACCCAGCTCTTATGTGCTGGGTTGGTACAAACTTTGATTTAGTGTTTGCGATAGTGGCTCTTATGCATTGGGCCAGTTCAACCTTTTAGTGTAAGCTGGCATCATGGGCTCTTGTTCTTTTGCCATTAGGCATATTTAGTTAATTGTCTCTGGTTCAGTCTCCTAGTCGGGTTTCGACTCGAGCTCATTTTACCATCGAGTTTTTGAATTTAAAGCTGGCCCTTAGGCTCTTACGCATTGGGTCGGTACGACTTTCTAATGCAAGCTGGCGTCAGTGGCTCTTATGCTTTGGGTCGATACGACCTTTTATGTAAGCTGGCGATAGTGGCTCTTATGCTTTGGGTCGATACGAACATTTATGTGCGCTGGCAATAGTGGAACTTATGCTTTGGGTCTATGCGACATACAATATAGGCTTTATTTTTCCCTCAATAAGGAATTTCTTTGGAATTGTGTTTGCCTGAATCTTCAATAGTTCGAGAAAACCTCGATTGTGAGTCGTTATATGGTGATGATCGAGAAACTCGGGAGGCTTTGCTTGGTGGCTGAGTATCTCGAAGCCTATATTTAGAAGCTAACATGGTCGAAGCTCTTTTACCTATGTCAAGGGTGTCCTGTTTTAACCGGTTCTTTTCGAAGTATATTAGAAATAATTGAAGGCCTGTGATTTTATAGTGACGGTCGGGCATCCCTGAGTCGCGTAAGTTTGGCTAGTAAAGCCTTGTGACCATGGTCATTATTTTTGGCCGGAGCCTTTCAGTCTCCTAGTAAAGTAGTTTCGGCGTCTATATTGAGGGTGTGCTTTTTTAGGGGTCTTATGAGGTCGATATATAGCCTTAACTTTTAAGATCGGGTCTATGCCTTTAGTAAGGTCTTACAAGTTTTACATGCCATTGAGGTCTTACAATTATTGTCACTTAGTACAAGTGTGGTTCATGCCTTACTTGAGGTCTTACAATTTTTACATGCCTTTGAGGTCTTACGGTTATTGTCACTTGGTACAAGTGTGGTTCATGCCTTGCTTTTGGTCTTACAGTTTTACATGCCTATGAGGTCTTATAGCTATTGTTGTTTCCTTATGTAGATCATACGAGATCGAGGCTAGCCGCATGTGGTCTTATGGCCTTGGGTTTTGATGAGTCGATTGAGGGTGGCGATTTGGCGATAGTTCTCGAGTCATCGAGGGCTTTTTGGCTCGGAGCCATTACTTGTAAACTTGGTGCTGCCTCATTGAAGGCTTACGATTTCTGAGTTTTCTAACCTGGAGGTCATGTGTCCTTTAGTTTTTAGATGCTAGTCCCCGAGTATTCAGGAGTTTTTGGCTCTGGAGTTGCTTTGTGATCTTTGTGTTGCCTTATCAAGGGATTACGAGTTTGGAGTTCCGACATGAGGGTCACACTGTTTTGATTTGTTGATGCCAGTCCCCGAGTGTTCGGGGCATTTTTGATGGAAGAGCCATTTTTGCAAAAAATACCAGGCTTTTTTGAAACACAAAATGCTTTTTGAAAGTATTCTTTGATTACTTGGTACAAGTATATGTGTCTTTGCTGTTAAAGGCTCAGTTATTCTATGCGGGCATGGTTCTTTCAATATTTTAGCCCGGTACATTGTTTTTCCTATCGAGACCCTGTTCATTATATCTTAGCTTCTCCGAGTAAGTGATCTTCCGGGGGGATGACCCCCAGTATTCGTGGTTGATTGCAAGAGAAGACTTGAATAATTGTTGAGTTTTCCTTAGGTAGCATATAGATGTTGCCTCATTAAAAACCTTGCCGGTAAAATCCGTTTCGAGATAAAAACTCGGTCAAAAGAAAAGAGTGCAACGTATTCTTTGAAATCTTAAGCTCTTCATACCGGACGGTGTTTTAGAATCTTCAATCGGGTACCTTAGCAATAATATCATTTTAGTATTGATATGTTCCAATTTCTTGGAAGTTGTTCGCCTTCCATGGTACCGAGGACGCGGTACGGTCCGATTACTCCGAGGACACAGTACGGTCCTTCACAATTTTGGCCTAGCTTCCCCGCATTAGGGTCCTTCACAATTTTGTCCTCTACTAGCATCAAAGCCTCAGCACCATATGCTAGAGAGAAAGGTGTTTCCCCCGTGCTTGATTTTGAAATCGTTCTATATGCCCATAGCACTTCGGCTAATATTTCTCTCCAATTTCCCTTAGTGCGTTCCAACTTCTTCTTTAAGTTTTGGATGATGGTTTTGTTTGTAGATTCGCCTTGTCCATTTGCACACGTGTGATACGGTGCTGACATGATCATTTTAATCTTGTGATCCTCGAGGAACTGAGTCACTTTATGTCCTATGAATTGCTTCCCATTATCGTGTGTTAGGTTGGAAGGAATTCTGAATTGGCATATGATGTGGTCCCGGATGAAATTCATGACTTCCTTTTCCCTTATCTTTTAGAAAGCATATGCTTCAACTCATTTGAAGAAGTAGTCAGTCATAAATAAAATAAATCTTGCTTTACCTGGCGCCGTTGTTATAGGTTCGACGATATCCATCCCTCATTTCATGAAGAACCATGGTGACCAAACTGAAACTAGTTGTTCACTAGGTTTGTGGATCATTGGGGCAAATATTTGGCATTTGTCTCATTTACGGATGAACTCTTTGGTGTCCTTTTCCATGTTGTCCCAGTAGTAGCCTGCCCTGATTATTTTTCAAATTAAGGAATAGGCACCAGAGTGATTTCGGTAGGTGCCCTCATAGAACTCTCGGATCACATAATCAGTATCTCCCAGACCTAAGCATACTGCTAGAGGGCCATCAAAGGTTCTTCTATAAAGAGTTGTCCTTTCATCGAGCGAGAATCGGGCTGCTTTGGTACCCAGTGCCCTTGATTCATTCGGATTCGTGGGTAGTTTCCCATCATTAAGATAGTCAATACATTTATTTCTCCCGTGCATTGTTAGGCTAGTGGAGTTAATCTCGGCATGACCTTCCTCGACCACTGATTTGGATAGCTGAACAACAACCCCGGGGAGTAGGTCATGCTCTTCAATAGATGATCCCACGTTAGCAAGGGTATCGGCATTGCTGTTCTGCTCTCGAGGTATATGGACCAGAGTCCATTCTTTGAAACAGCATAATATGATTTGGATTTTGTCTAGGTATCTTTGCATCCTGTCTTATCGGACCTTAAAGCTCCTATTTAGCTTATTTACTACCAGGAGTTAATCCCACTTTGCCTCGACAATATCACCTCCTAGGATTTTGGTCAATTCCAGACCTGCAATCATTGTCTCATACTCCGCTTCATTATTAGTCAATCATGTAGTTTTTATGGATTGCCTGATCATGCCACTGTGGGTTGCTTTAGGGCTATACCGAGTTCGCATCCTCTCACATTTGAGGAGGCGTCAGTGAACAGGGTCCACACCCTGGAAGATGTGCCTACTTTTAGTAAGAGCTCCTTTTTTACTTCGGGCACGAGGGAGGGTAAGAAGTCGGCCACGAACTCCGCCAGAATTTTAGACTTGATAGCTGTTCGAGGTTGATGATATCATATCACCCGAGTTCGATGGCCCATTTGGCCAATCGGCCCAATAATTCGGGCTTGTGCAATATGCTTCGGAGACGGTATGTCGTTAAAATGCAAATACCTTGGCACTAAAAATAAGGCTTCAATTTTTGCGATGCGCTTATCTGCACAATAGATAATTTTTCTTGGTGCTGATACCTGGTTTCGGCATCCCCCAGAGTCCGACTTACATAATGGACAAGGAATTCCGTACCTTGATCTTCTTGAACTAGCACATCGCTTACCGCTATCTCAGATACGGTTAGGTATAGATACAGCGTTTCATCCTTTTTGACGTGTGGAGCAAAGACTAGCTAGTCAGATATCGCTTTAATTCTTCCAAGGCGCGTTGACATTCTAGAGTCCATTCGAAGTTGTTTTTCTTTTTGAGTAAAGAGAATGACTCCAGTCCGATGACCTCGATATGAACCTGCCTAGAGCCGATATCCATCCTGTCAACCGCTATACTGCTTTTACATTATTTATCACTGCAATTTCTTCAATGACCTTGATTTTATCGGGGTTGATCTGAATTCCCCTATTTCACACCATGAAGCCTAAGAATTTGCCCGAACCCACTACAAAGGCATATTTTTTAGGGTTAAGCTTCATGTTGTATGTTCTGAGATTGTAGAACGTTTCCTCAAATGAGTCAAATGGTCCTCTGCGCATAGGGACTTAACTAGTATGTCATCAATACAAACTTCCGTGGATTTGCCTATTTGATGTTTGAACATTTTATTAACTAGACGTTGATACGTAGCCACTGCATTTTTCAGCCCTTAGGGTATTACATAGTAATAATAGGTACCATACTTCTTGATGAACGAAGTTTTTTCCCTATCCCCGGGGTTCATTTTAATTTGATTATACCCCGGGTAAGGATCGAGAAAAGTGAGGGTCTCGTGACCGGCCGTGGCATAGATCAGGCAATCGATGTTAGGCAATGGGAATGAATCCTTGGGGCACGCCTCAGTTAAATCTTTATAATCTGCACACATTCTTAACTTATTTCCCTTTTTGGATACTACCACTACATTGGCTAGCCATTCTGGGTATTTTATCTCTCTAATGGGCACTATTTAAGCAGTTTTGTTACCTCGTCCTTGATGAACACGTGTTTACTTCGGACGAGGGACACCTTTTTTATTTACCTGTTTGAACCTGGGATCGACACTTAGTAGATGTATGGTTATCTGTGGTGGGATTCCTGTCATATCTATGTGGAACCAAGCGAACAAGTCAATGTTATTAGTAAGGAATTGAATGAGTTTTTTCCTGAGTTTTGGGGTTAATCCCGTTCCCAGGTATACCTTTTAATCTTGGAGATGTTCGATCAAAACAGTTTGCTCCAGCTGTTTAATTGTCTATTTTGTTGCATCCGACTCCTTTGGGTGACGAAAGCTCAAGGGGAGAGGAAATCTTCTTCATCAGCTTTAGAAGTTTGTACACTTCCTGACTCATCCGAGACAAACTGTGTTGGTTTTGACGTCTCCCAGTGAAAGGTGAACATTTCTTTTGCTGCATGTTGTTCTCCATATACAGTTGTTATACTATCCTTTGTTGGAAACTTCATCATCTGGGTTGAGTTGACGATACTGCCCTCATGTTGTATATCCATGGCTTGCCGAGCAATGGGTTGTACCTTATCTCACCACTGATGACGTGGAACTTAGTGTTCTGAAGTGTACCGAACATGTCGACCGGGAGGGCGATCTCCCCTTTCATTACCTCGTCGGGCATGTTGAAGCCGTAGAGGACCCAGGAGGTGGGTACGATCTTCTCGAGCAACCCAAGTTGTTCTACTACCCCTGATCTGATTATGTTGGCTGAGCTACCTGGATCCATCAGCACACGTTTAATCTGAATGTTTCTTAGGAAAAATGAAATTACCAGTGCGTCATTATGCGGTTGCGTCAAGGTCTCGAAATCTTCCTTATTGAACGTATGGGTGCTTTCGATCGTGTGATCTCAGATCGGCTCTTTTACTGCAGTAGATATTTTTATCCGTTTGATCACAGGTCCTTGGGAGATGTCGGACCCTCCGATGATTATATGGAGGATATGCCGAGGGATCTCTCTTTTTGCCTAGGTCGGGTTTCTCGGAGTTTCCTGCCGAATCTCTTGGTGTGTGATTTTGTTAATGTGAGAGTCTATATCAATACGTTGTGCATCGTGTGTCACTGCATCAACGGGAATTGGTTCTGGTGCGTACTCAAGGTTTTGTGGTAGCACACGAACACCTGAGACGTCAACACCATTTTTCCATGGTCTTCAAGATTGACATGTTCGCGTGTGTTCATTGAGTTAGACATTCTGACCTGAAATCAAAGATCTTGGAAAAGAAAATGTGTGAAAGATAACTTGTGTTACGTAGCTAGACCAACAAGAAAATAATCATTGTTCGCGAAAACACCACACAACCCTACTCGGGGTCTCAAATCAGAATAAGTAACATCAAAATCACAAATCGCGTCTAAATTCAAGATTAATGAACTAATCAACTTTCAACTTCAAAAACACATGCCGAACCACGTCTAACCAACTCAAAATAACTCCAAATTTTGCAAAAAAAATGGCAAATGATATAACAATCGTATTCCAACTCCATGGACAAAAATTTGAACTAGATAACATCAAAGTTAACTCCCAACAAAACTTATGAACTTTCCAAACGTTAAAATTTTCAAGTTTTGCTAATAAGATCCAAATCAACCGAGGAACCTCGAAATTCAAGTACGGACTTACGTCAAAGACCAAAGTCACCATACAAACCTACTGGACCATTAAAACACTAGTCTGAGGTTGTTACCCAAACGTCAAACCTCGGTCAACTCTATAACCTAACCTTCAAATATTAGAACTAAGTGTTCTAATTCACTCCAAAACTTTAGGGAGACCAAACCAACTATCCCCGAAAGTCAGAAAACAAAGAGAAAGAAGCAAATTAAAAGCATCAAACAGGGGAATGAGGCTCAAATACACAAGAACCGGCTGAGTCATCACACAACTTAACCATTAGATCAAACAGGGAAATGAGGCTCAAATACACAACAGTCGACCAAGTTGTCACACAACTAAACAATTAGATCCCAACAACAGCGCAAAAATTGTATCACTTCTAACTATATATAAAAGACCTATTAGTCATTGCAAATATAGTCGAATCCATCAACTTAGCCTATCACAAGTGTTCAAGCAAATCAACTCTCTGAATTATTGAAATAATGATATTGATTGTTTAAACTAACGGTCTGTTGATAAGATTAACGAAGCCCAGAGTATTGATTTCCCCAATTTATAGAAATATTTCTCGTTACATTTCCTATAATTTTGCCAATTTGTTCTCTACTAATTGTGAACACTTTACTTAGTATGATTCTCTCTCGAGCAATTGCAAAATTTACTGGACGTATTCTCTCGAACTACTCTAGATGAAAAATTTTCACTGCTCACTTTGACTCTGTGATAGCATTGTTATCTCTTATCCTTATTTTAAACCCATTGTATTGATATCTTATATAATTAGGGAGTGACACTGTTCAGTAGCTATCTAAATATGAATTCTTTCTAAAGCAACACATAATTCCTAAGCACAATCAATCGAGAGCCCTTCAAATAACTAAAATACACATGTAATTGAATAAGTAAGAATTTCAAAGGCTCAATTATATTAAAATGTATCAAGAATTTATCCAATAAAGGTTCCATCAATAACATAGATATATAAATGTTCTACTCATGATAGTACACATGAATACAATACTACATTTCATAATCAATAACGAAAAAAGAAAGACTAAATATTAAAACTCATTTCCAGATTTTTTGTCATGCTCCTTGCGTATTCTTTCCTTCAAAGATATTGTGACTCCGAAGAAGCGTCTCCTCCCTTAAAAAGGAAATTTTAGGATGTACCTATGTCAATTAGTATTTGTAGTGGGTGTAACTTAATACTCCATGTTTGGAAAGCATAACTGGGATGCATTCCAAGGTTCGTGCGTCACACGGCCTTCGGCACGCTTCCGCCCCTTGTTTTTTTCTGCAAGCCAGGTGCCTTTCCAAAGGCCTATACTTCACTATCTTGGGCCACAACCATCTTCTCTAGTGTGTGCGACGCAGACCCTGTGGCATGCTATCAGATTTTGTTTCCTCATCTTATTTTTGCATTTAGACGTCTTGTTTAGATCATCTTTCATTCAAATTCATTTCTACAAAGAAGAAACATATAATGGCATAATTCACTTCAAAAATTATGCAATCTATTGCAACTCACATAAGTAATAAGATTGAAACATACTCGAAAATATGCAAATTATAGTCATTTATTAATTACTGTGATCTATATGCAATAACACAATAGAGGAGGTTAAATCACTATTTTGATTATTCGGTTACTATTGGCATCTGTCACGACCCAAAATCTCAATAATATGTCTTAATAAACTTAACAACGGAAATCTCAAAAATATCTGATATAAATAACTGAAATGCTACTACAATCGCCCCAAATCTGGTGTCAACGTATACATGAGTACTACTAAGTATCAACATTACCAAAACGCTTGTACGATTGTCTAAGTAGTAGAACCACACTGAAGAAAATAAAAGGAAGAAAAGGTCTATGGACGTCATAGGAGCTACCTCAAAGTCTCTGAGCAAGTACTAACATGGATCAGGAAATTATCTCGTCCCAATGTATCTGGATCTACAAAAGAAGTGCAGAGTGCAGTATGTGTACAACCAACCCCATGTACATAATATGTAACAAAATATAACTTGGGCTGGAAGCAGTAACGAGCTCCGAAGGTTACAGTCGAAAAAATATAGAATGACCACACATATATGAAAATGACAATGTCAATAAATAGCTTAGAGAAATTCCATAATCAGCTCGTTCAGGGTGCAAAAATTTAGAGATGCTCAAAAGTTTAGCAATTAAAGCCCTACACTAATAAGAATATATCAAGTACAACTAGTATGAAGAATGGTACATATCGATGCCTACATATCATTAAATATGTAAAATGTGTGATTTCACAGTGATATTTCCAAATACTCACAATCTCAGAGTCAACAATATGTTTGTCTCAAGCACCCTCACATCACATACACAATCATTCAGCATTATACGGGTGCCTAACATCAATGCCCCTAAAAAAAACATGTGTATAAATCACTTTGCCTTCACTCATTGCTGTTATGTCAAACTCCAAATGGGCGGATCCTGCCCAAGCACTAATACAAAGCCTATAAGGCATGTTTTGATGAACAGCCTGATCCACACTAATATTAAGCCAATAAGGCTTGTTGCAGGGAGCAAACCGATCCACAATAGCATTGACAACGCGGGTATCAAGACCACCTTAGTTGTCCATCTCTTAAGTCTCAAGGGCTCACAGTCTCGTACCACTCAACCAAAAATTTAGTAACATGTGATGTGCCAGTAAATAATAACCGAGACTAAGATATGATATGCAAATGAAGAATCATGATTAAGTTCATGATTCCTATTAAACCAGATATCTCAAAACAACAAAAATAACCGCTCTAAGTGTTAACAGAATAAGAACATAGCCTAAACATGATTTCTAACAAGATCATAGTTCACTTACTCTAAGAAGTAAGAATTTCACGGATAAAACAAGGCTTTCTAACAACATAGTACAAAAGAAACATCCAGATCATGATTACAGAGGTGCACGCTCAAACGTGTATGACCTAGCATGTGTGTCATCCAAACACAACAAAAGTTACACGTTTTCTAGGGATAAATACCCTCAATTCTAAGGTTAAGTGTTACTTAACTCAAAACGTGCAACTCACTACTCCAACAAGACCTTTCCTCACGAATTTGCATATGAACAATTTGAATCTAGCCATTAACAACTTAATATAATCAATACAAACTATAAGATTTGATTCCATACGGTAAAGCTAAGATCTTTAATAAAAAATCCAAAATACAACCAAAATAAGTCAACTCCACGCTTGCACCTCGGGCACTGACAAAATTCGCAAGTTCTGGACACCCATTCGAATACAAGTCCTCAAATCGATCTTCAAATTTATATTTTTCATTATTGAAAAGTTTCCACAAAATACCCTTTTTATTATCTTTAATGCACTAATTAAATACTAAACACAAATGTAATCATGAAATAATGACAAATTTGAGTAAAAACACTTATCCCGATCCAAGACGTGAAAATACCCTCCAAAATCATCAAAAACCAAGCTCTACAACTCGAAGTATGAAAAATTAACTCTAACCCTCGATTTGGGTTTTTAACATTCTGCGTAGTTCTTTATCCTTCGTGAATGAGGAAGGTTTCTCGCATTCGCGCAGCACAAATCTCCCAGCTGCCAATTCATCGTCCGTAAACATGATGTACCTATCGTGAATGGGATGATCGTTGATCTCATACCTACGCGAACATGATCCCACTCTCACAAACGCAAAGGCTAAACATATGATGCCCCCAAGATGGTCTTTCTTCTACATAAACACGACTACTTGCTTGCGATCACGATGCACAACCTCCTCAAGAGTAAAAATCCACCTTCCAAAAATAACATAATGCGAACGCGAACCGCTGTGTCGCGAACACTTGATAACACGTCAGCAGTTCTTTAAGACAAAAATAAATCCGAACTTCATCCGAATCACACTCGAGGCCCCAGGAACCGTGTCCAAAATACCAATAAATTTTGAAACATGGTACAAATTTAGTCGAAGCTTCAAATCACATCAAACAATATCGAAATTATGAATCGCATCCCAATTCAAGCCTAATGAAACTAGCGAACTTCGAGCTTCTAAAATTAATGCCGAAACATATCAAACCAACTCTAATTGATCTCAAATTTTTCTTATAAATTCTAAATAACAAAACGGACCTACTCCTACTCTCGGAACTTAAATTCAAACCCAATATCAACAAAGTCAACTATAGGTCTAACCACTCAACCTTCCAAATCTTCAACTTTCTAATTTTCGTCGAATGAGCTACGGACCTCCAAATAAACTCCCATACATACTCCTAAATCTACAATTACCATACAAATCTATAGGAACCATCAAACTCAATTTCGGAGTCACCTACACAAAATTCAAACCCTAATCAACTCTAATAACTTAAGCCTTAAACATTAGGACAAAGTGTCCTTGTTCACTCCGAATCGTCCCTAGAACCAAACCATCCACCCCGATAGCACATAAAACCTCAAACAAGAATAGAAAAAAGCGATAAATGAGGGGAACATGGCCACACATTCTACCATTTTTTAATAAATGTTGGTCCTCGAACGGGTCTAGAATCATACCTGGACTCTTAAATAGGTGTGGATAGCTTCTTCGCATCTCCTGCTTGGTCTCCCATGTAGCCTCCTCGACTGGATAGCCTCTCCACTAAACTTTCATTGAATCTATATTCTTTGATCTCAACTTTCAAACCTACCGATACGAAATGGCCACTTGCCTCACATCATAAGTTAATACCCCTTCTAACCGAACCATGATAATGTCCAAAACATTAGACGGTCACCATGATACTTCCGGAGCATAGAAACATGAAAAACTAGTTAAAACCCTATAGGATAGGTGGCAATTCAAGATTGTAGGCCACCTTTCATGAACCTTTAAAGTTACCGAAGGGCTCAACATTCCCTTTTTTCGAACCTCATCACACTGTTCATGGGTGAAAGACTGAGAATACCTTATCTTTCACTATATATGCAACGTCACGAACCTTCCAATCATCGTAACAATTTTATCTAGGCTGTCTTGTACGAAGTTGATCCTGAATCAGCTTGACTTTCTCCAAGGCATCCCAAACCAAATCAATACCCAATAACCTAGCCTCTCTCTACTCAAACCAACCAACTGGAGAATGACACCGCCTCCCATATAAGGCATCATAAGAAGCCATTTGATACTCGATTAGTAATAGTAGTTGTAGGGAAACTCTGCAAGTGGTAAACACTGATCCTATAAACCCCTGAAATCCATAACATAAGCGTGTAACATTACCTCCATGATCTGGATGGTGCGCTTGGACTGTCTCCCCATTCGACGAGGGAATGTTGTACTTTACTCAACTTGTATGCCGAGCTTTTACTACACTACTCTCTAAAAATGCAATGTAAAATTTGTGCCACAATTTGAAATAATGGACACTGGCATGCCATGAATACTAAAAGTCTTGTGTATGTCGATCTCAGCCAGCCGCTCTGAAGAATAGGTAGTCACAACCAAAATGAAATATGCATACTTAGTTGACTGGTCCATAATTACCCTTACTGTATTAGATTTCTTTATAGTCTTTAGGAGCCCAATGCTCTTATTTCCGCTCGGGATCTCAAGTCTTTGAAGCAAATCTCCCATCCTCTTATGCTCGTACTTCACCTACTAACAATTCAAGCATCAAGCCACATACTCCACTATATGTTTCTTTATTCTCCTCCACCAACAGTGTTACCTCAAGTCCTGATACATCTTGGTGGCACCCAGATGAATGGAATACCGCGAATTGTGGGCCTCCTCATGAATCAAGTCACACGACCCACCACATTGGGCACTTAAATCCAACCCTGCTTTCTCAACAACCCATCATATCCAATTGAAAACTCCTTGGCATCACCATGCTGCACTGCGTCTTTAAGGACAAGAAAATGGAAGTCATCATACTAGCGCTTTCTGATGTGCTCATACAAAAAAGAGCAAGAAACCATGCGAGTTAGACCTCACTAGGCTCCAAAATATCTAACCTCACAAACTGATTAGCCAAACCCTAAACATATGATGTTAGTAGTCCCTCACCAATTGGAATATATGCAAGGCTACCCATACTCATAGCCATTCTACTCAAAGCATCGACCATCACATTGGCCTTCTCGAGATGATACAAAATGGTGATAACATAGTCTTTTAACAGCTCTAACCATCTTTGTTGCCTCAAATTTAGATCCTTCTACAATAACATATGTTGTAGACTCTGATAATCGATAAATACCTCCTAATTTTATGCATATAAAATATAATTATATATTAAAAAAGCTTTGTAAGGGGGAGGTTAGTTCGCATCCCTAATGGCTTTGCTTGACCTATTCGGCTTTGATCTGGTGATACCGTCTGTATCATTGGGGTAGCATTGCTAAAAAAGTTAATTTAAATAATAAACATGCATGATTTTATAAAAGTATGGCATAAATGTATAATTAAATATAGCTTTCAGATGAATCGACGGTTGTGACGTAGTTCAGGATATTGCAACCTCTCCTGCTACAGAATTTTGAGGGTACTCCTCAAAATTCTGCCTAGTTTGATGGGTTGACTTTTTTTACTATTGCTCGTGCGGCGATCAAGTGAAATTACTTTGGAATTTTGAGGGTCCTCATTAAAATTCTGCCCCAGTTTCCAATTGCGGTGGGTAATGAAATTTTTATTGAATTGTGACCGAACCTATAGGGTTGCCTATGTATCCCCTCTTAAATGGGAATCAGGTCAGGCGTAGTTCAATTAGGCCAAATGGCATCATCTTGTAATAGTACACTTCTCACAGTGTAATGAAAGCCGTTTTCTCAACATCTTTCTCATCTATCCAGATCTGATGATAACCAGCGAAGCAATCTACGAATGACCGTAGCTCATGCTTTGCGCAATTGTCAATTAGGATGTGGATATTTCGCAAAGGGAAGTCCTCTTTCGGACTGGCCCGGTTAATATCCCTGTAGTCGACATAGATTTTGACTTTCCTATCCTCTTTGGCACTAGCAAAATGTTGGCAAACCACGTCGAGTATTCTATTACCTCGAGAACCTTATCGTTGATCTGCTTGGTGACTTCTTCCTTGATTTTCAAGCTCATATCAAGCTTGATCTTTCTGAGCTTTTGCTTTATCGGCTGACACATTGGATTGGTTGGCAGTTTGGGAGCCACATTAGATGTACTCAGACCAGTCATGTCATCATACGACCAAGCGAATATGTCCTCATACTCATTTAGAAATTATCTGTATTCTTTCTTCTCTGATGGCGATCGGTGGATGATGATTCATGTTTCCTTGACGTTTTTTGAATCTCCTAGGTTGACAATTTCGGTTTCGTCCAGGTTGGACTTAGGTCTGTTCTCAAAATTCACAACTTCTTTCACAATCTCGTCAGGTATGTCATCTTCCTCTGAATCTATGTCCGTTTGTTTCGTTTTCTCATTGCATGTCACAGTCATTGGTTCGTCAAGACATGAAATAGTAATGCTCTATAGGTAAAGTAATGAGAGAAAATGATAGCAATAAATATTAATTCATAAGAAAAATAAAAAATGCTTTTGATAGATTTAATAATTGTTTCAAACATCGAAGATCTTATTGAGGGAATTAAAAAATGCGAAAAGAAAATCATTTAGTAAATAAAACAGTGACTAATGCTTGTTTTAGCCTTGCTACCTTGAGGCTCGTCGGGATTTGGTTGCCCTGATGGTCCAATACTTGAGATGTGGCCCTCTGCTCGTAACCTGTATGGAAGGGCCTTCGTCCCCCTCCTCTTCTAGAATAACGCAACAGTCCATATCACTGTCCTCTAGAAATAAGTTCTTAACTGTTCCAAGTGCTTCTTCTTTATCTAACTTATAAATAATGTCGGTTTGTTGGAAGGTCTGCTCGAGATGCGATATTGGCTGCTATAGCGGTAGTAAGGATTGCGCCATAGTGGCGACCAACTATTTAATTCTTCCTAGGTGTCTTCATATCCCAAACCGAAGGTAGTGCCATTTTTCTTGAGTTTTATGGGCTTAGAGATTCCTTATAGGTTCTTGCCGAGCCTTTTGGCAGGCTCGTGCACACTCCAACTAAGTATACTCTCGATTTTGCTATCCCACCATTTGTCTTTGTCGATAGCGTTGACCTGTTCAATTTGGTGGTAAGTTTCTCCACACAGCTTCCTTCTTCCCTCGGTTGCCGGAATAGTCTGGCGACTGTATATAGGGTTGCTACCGTAGCCGTGAATGATCACTTCCAGGTGATTCCATTCAAACTTTACAACCTGATGTAGCGTTAACGTTACGGCCCCAGCAGCATAGATCCAGAGCCATCCCAGCAGCAAGTTGTAAGATGCTGGTACATTTATTACCTAGAAATCAACCTCGAACTAGGTTGGTCCCATCTACGGTCATAGACTAATCTCACCAATGGTGGACCTCTGAGAACCATCAAAAGCTTTCACATTTTTGATCCATCCTTTATCTCATGCAGCCCTTTACCCATCTTCTTCAGTGTTATCAGCGGAAAAATGTTAAGACTATACCCTCCATCGATTAGGATACTGGTGGTGAAATAATCTTCACATTATACGGTGATGCGCAGTGCTTTGTTGTGCCCCAGCCCTTCAGGTGGCAGCTCGTCTTCATAAAAGGTGATATTTTAGCTTTCCAGCACTTGTCCTACCATATTAGCCATTTCCTCGCTAGTGATGTTATTTGGTACGTATGCTTTATTCAGCACCTTTATCAAAGCATTCCCGTGCATCTCAAATTTTACAGCAAAGAGAGAGTGGATATTTGTACTGGCGTCTTATTCAACTGGTCGATGACCGAATACTCCTTGGTCTGTACTTTTGTCCAAAGGTCGTCCGGACCTGTCTTAATGAAGGGTGGCTGATTGGAGGACTGCTTGCTTGATTCATCTAGATGTTCAGGGGTTAGACTGTACCAGTTCTTTTCATACCCTGTGCTACAATAGTTTCCTCAATCCTTACCTTGCCCTTCCTTCTCACCTCAGCTATATAGTCCCAAGGTACAATATTTGTATACAACGATGGCGTAGTTGATATCGCCACTGGGATCGGCGCAGCTATCCTTACTTCAAATGGAACATGTGCCTTGGGTGGAAAGACTGCAACATCAAATGGTGCAGGTGCATTCGCCAGAGATGCGAATTTAACCTCAATTGGCACCAATGTCTCTACGGGTGGCATTGCTTCAAACACAAGAGGTATAGCCATATTTACCTCAGTTTCCTCAGACGGTTGGATCTGGATTATGATTGGATTAAGAGTAATTGTGGTTTCTTTGGGTCTTAACCTTCTACTATCAACCCGATTGATACCCTAGGATTCCAGCCATCTTCTACTTTAATTTTGTGGATACCTCCATCCTTATGGTTCGACAGAGGATTGTTGCGGACGTTTGGAGCGGGTTCATTTGCCACAATGATCTTGTTATCTATCAAAGACTGTATCTTGTCTTTCCAAGAGCGGCATTCACCGATGGTGTGCCCTTTCATGCCGGAATGGTATACACAAGACTTGTTTGGGTTAACCCATTGAGAAGGATTCTCAAGGGTTGCAGCAGGGATGGGGGGTAACATAACCAGCAGCTTTGAGCTTCTCATACAGCTTGTCGATGGGCTCAGCGATGGCGATATATTATTTTGGAGGTCTGCGATTAAAATTAGGTCGAGGTCTAGGGAAGTTTTGGCGTGTAGGGGGTGATTGATAATGGTATTATTGAGAAGTATAAGTGTGGTAGACATGAGCGGGTTAGGAGTATCTGGGTGAACTAGGTTTATATATAGGAGGTGGAGATGATTGATAAGTTGGTGGCGGAGCTTGGTACGAGGGTAAGGGTGCTTGGTAATTTGGGGTTGGCTGGTATATGGATGGAGGTGTTGGATAAGTTTGGTATTTTAGGGGAAAGTTGGTCCTTTGTGCAACCATCACGGCCCCTATATCCCTTTTCCTGGACATACCACCGGATTGTAAAGCCTTATTTGTAGGTTGCATGGCTTCGAAATTTGTGACCATACTAACCTAATTTGATAATGTCGGAGAACTTCTGGTTCTCAATTATCATCAACTGTTCATAGTACTGCGGGTCCTAAGCCTGGATAAAGAACTTGTTCATTTTCTCCTCGTCTAAGGTGGGTCTGACCTTAGCAGCTTCGGACCTCCAGCGAGTAGCATACTCGCGAAATGTCTTTGTGGGCTTCTTCTTCAAATTCTAGATATAGAAAACGTATGCAGCATTCTCTGTATTAAATTTGATTCTTTCCGTAAAGTCAGATGCCATGCTCACCTAACTTGAGTATTTCTTCGGATCTTGGCTGATGTACCGAGACAATGCATCTCCTTTCAAACTCCTTATGAAAAGCTTTATGCGGATCCTTTCATCCTTCCTTAATCAATCCAGCTTGTCGCAAGTTGTTGGAACTTTGAATTGAAACTAGAAATCACAAATAGAAGCAAACTAGAAACAAGATGAACTAAAACAATAAGAGAATCACGTTGTTGTTGGAACTATGAACTGAAACTAAGACATACCAGTAAAGAGGATAATGAGTAGAATGAAAGAACAAGAGAACACAAATTATTAGCCTTGGCTTGCAGCCGGCTAACTTAGAGCAGTAGCAAGTAGAACAAGAGAGAGAGCGAAAATTTTTAAGTATGAGAGATAGTTTTGAACCATGTCTCGTATCTGTGTTAATGAAAGACTATGGTATATATATTGTGAAAGCAGGTAGTAAATAAGGTAAAAAAATCACAGTCCAATAGTAATTAAGGAATCTGAGATCAATCAGTCAGGAAATCAAGGAAAGTCCCCTTTAATTGAGGAGTTAACTTTGAACTGTAATAGACGTATGCCAAATAAGGAAAGATATCTTGTAAGGCTGGACATGCCAATTAAAAAAATATTTTCTGCATAGTACAAGAATACAGTATGTAATAGAGGCCGGGTTTAGCACACATAAATCAAGGAAAGACTTGAGCAATATATTAATAGCAAAATTGACCATCGAATAAGGTCATAAAAATGTTCTACAAGGTAAAAATCAGTAGAATAACCATGAAAGATCTATCACAAAGATTCAGGTGTGCAAGAATATGAGGTAACACTGAGTTAGCACCACTCTATAAGAACGAACACATGGTAAGCAAAATCATAACCCTAAGAGGTCGAGTAGGACAAAAATCACATATAAAATTAGGGGATTTATGTAGAGCATGGTCTGAATTAGTAAGCTAAGCATCATACATGTAGGAGAAGTGAAGAATCAGAAACATTGGTGAACCAAATAGGCAAAATCACACAATAGGCACGGATAACCACAACTAAGAACCATAGCAAACAAAAGTAGGGCAAAAAAATCACAGAATCATAGAAACATACAGATTACTAAACATATTATCAAAACAAAACTGAAACCCAAGGTTGAGGCTAAGAAATTAGGGTTTTCAACATAGACGAGAATATAATCATTCGAGATATGCAAAGAATCGAAGTTAAAACATGAAGAATTGATTTAAACAAAGTGTAGAAGAAGTCCTGAAAACCCATAATTTTAAAAAAAAGTAAAACAACTTGAAATCGATGATTTCGCAAAAGAAGTTCAAGAACAGTGCAAAACATAAAAAGAGCAGACATGAATCGTCTAAAAATAGCCCATATCTATGAGGTGTAAACAAAATTAGGGTTTTAGAAGAAACCCAAATAGAAACGGTAGAACCTATTTAGACCTTCAAAAATTGTAACCAATATAGTGTGATTTTTCTTAGAATCACACCGGAGAAGTCATGAATAGACAAAATAGCAACCCTAGACATAAGTCGGCGTGGCCCAGGGCCCTTGAAGGCCTCAGATAAGATGAGCAAGGCAATGGAGGAGCCATTAGAGGCTTGGGGTTGAAAGCTGGTCACTGGAAAAGACCGTACAAGAAGAAGGCGGTTGAAGAGGAATTGGGATTAGGTTGAGGAAAGAGAGGGGACAAGAGTAACTGAAGGCGGCATGCTGTAAAGAATGTCTAGGGTTAGGAGGTGTTAGGGATTTAAAAAGGAAAGAATGGGTATGGACGGTTGATCTTGATGATCAACGACCGAGATTTGATCGGGTAGATGGGTCGGGTAAGTATATGTAGGGTATGCATCGGGTTTATTAAAATAATTCAAGGTTCCAAAATGATTTAAAGTACATGATTGACATTTTAAAAATATAGGAATCACTTTTATGCATATAAAATATAATTATACATTAAAAGGGCTTACATTGCAATTGTATGCAATTAAGCTTAAAAATACTAAATATAATTATAAAAATGTATGAAAAATACATTATTCATGTTTTGACATAAATACAGTAATTAAATGAGTAAATCATTATAACAATAATTTGAAAAAATATATATTGGGGTTTTATAGATAAAAAAGGGGGAAAATAAATCAATTTAAACCCATAAAATTATGGGGCAAAAAAGTAATAACCTTGTGCATGCTTATATATGCATATATATGTTATTTGGAAGGCATTTTGTTATATTTAAAATATATAGGGAAAAATTAGTTATCAACAGCTATTGGTCCCCAAAAGTGAGATTTTAGGAATTAAGTTAAGTGTGCATCTGCCCTGAGTTTTTAACAAATGCGGAAATGCAAGGCAGAATATAACGTTGACGAGGGTTTGATTTCATTGGTACTGACCCATATTTTAATAACAAAGTTATTTCGCCTTTAATTAAAGATGGGGAAAAAAGAGAATAATACGAGTAAAGACAGTTAAGGGAAAAAGGGACAAAAGCCCTTCAAATTTGGACCAACGTTGCTAGTAGGCAACAGAAGTAACGATGCGGAAGTAGAAGTAAAGAGCAGTAACAGAAAAGAAAAGAAAGAGAGAAAAAGAAAGGAGAAGAGAAGAGAAATAGGGATTTTCAACCCCAGCCACCAAGGTATTGGCCAAAATCAGTTAGTTGAGTTTATTATATAATTATTAGAATTTTATTACGGTAGAACATGAAGAAATTCTAAGAAATAAGAAAGTCTAGCCTAAGGTTCTTACACCCAAATCATTAATTTGGAAGGGCAAACATTATCAAAGTTTGTGACGGCATGATAGGTCGTTTCAGTACTAGACATTATTTTTGTATTTCGAGACATCTTAGCTTCATATGATATTTTTTTGATTTGGGTTAGAGTCTCATTTCGAAAAGTATTAATGTGAAAATTTTAAGATGTGATTTTTTACTTAAAATGAGGTTGGAATGACCACAGTCAATATCTTTTGGTAAGCGATCTCGTATTATTGTTTTGACGATTCTGGTAGGTTGGTATTATGTTTTTGGACTTGTACAAATGTTTGGTTGGGGTTCGAGATGGCCGTAACGCGTTTTGGCACATTATGTGCGGAATTGTAAAAATTGACTTTAAGTTAAAGTTTTTTTTTTTTTTATTTCAATTGTTGTTATTTGATGCTATTTTAATGATTTAATGTAGCGAGCTATCCGGTTTTGAACCCGAGAGGCTCGGGTGAGTATTAGACGAGTTTGGTTGGTTTTAGGATTGCTGGTGCAAACTATTGGTGCTTCAGGTCTGTAGATCTAGCATTTGCGAGCTTGCTTTTGCGGTCAAATAATTGCATCTGCGATAAGTGGCTAGTACTTCGCTTTTGCAAAAATCTAATCGCATTTGCGGACACTCGATGTTCGCATTTGCGACCTTTGAGTCGCTTTGGCGACTTAGAGATTGATGCTTGCATTTGCGATGAGGGGATCCTCGCATTTACAAGACTTTTGTCGCATTTGTGATGTTTGATGATCTGATGCACTAATCACATTTGCAATCAGTGCCTTGCAGTTGCGGACATCACATTTACAAACAAGTGTTCGCACATGCGACATCTGGAGTTAGGTAAAAGAAGGGAAAATCGGGACTTAGCTCATTTTCCACAATTTCACGACCCCAAACACTCTAAAGGCGATTTTTTGAAGAATGTTTTCTTCCCAAATGCATTGGCAAGAAACCATAATTCATTTTCTATCAGTTGTCCATTATTTTTCATGAGTTTTTGACATCAAATATGCAGAAATTATGGATCTTGGGTAGAATTTAGAGATTTTTAAAATTGAGATTTAGACCTCAGATTGAGGTCGTATTTTCAAATAAATTACATAACTGGGATGGGGGCTGAATGGTAATCGGGTAGTGCTCCGAATTTTAAATTTCGGCAAAGCGATCTCGGTGTTGATATTTTAAAAAATAATCAAAATTGAGCATTTTTATTCTGTTTGGAGGTATTTTTTAAATACAAGGCTATAGTTGATTGATTGATTTGGTTGGAGAGGGTGAAGTGTCGTGTTCAAACTTGACTTGAGAAATTAGTACTTGTTGGTCTATTTTCTATGTGAATTATGTGTGGGGACGACGTTTATGCATGTTGACGAGTATATACTCCATCATGGGTTAATGTATGCAGGTGAAAATTGATTTATTGTACCATATTGCTTCTTTTACCATGACTTCTATGCTTTAGTTAGATAGTTATCCTTGTTGTTTGCTTTCGTGTTTGTTCATTAATTTGAAGTTGTTGGGATGTCGGAAGTTTAATTTGCTTATCATTACACCACAGTTGGAGTTGAAATTTGCTTCCCACCTTGCATTAATACTTTTGATTATTGTTGTTGCTTTCTGAGAAAGAGTGTACGAAGGGAATTGACATGCCTTATTTTATATATTGTTATCATTGATTGAGTGATTGTAAGGACTAATACATAAGGGTGAAGTCGTGCACTTGAGTTCCTTAATATATTTTATGATATTATATGAGGAAGGGAGTGAAAGCACGAAGGGTTGTCACACCTCCTTTCGGCGCTGCCGCACCCCGCGAAGGGCGTGGTGGAAGGAGTTTTTCCAATTAAAGGACAATCGAAACGGGATTAATTACTGAGATTCAGAGTCGCCACTTGAGAGATTTATGGTGTCCCAAGTCACCGGTTGAATCCCAAATCGAGGAAAGGTTTGACTCTATATTACAGTCTGCTTACCGGCAATCCGGATAAGGAATTCTGTTAACCCGGGAGAAGGTGTTAGGCATTTCCGAGTTCCGTTGTTCTAGCACGGTCGCTCAACTGTTATATTTGGCTTAATTATCTGATTTTAATATGCTTTACCCTATGTGTGAATTTTAACTTTTAAACGCTTTCAATATTATTATTATTATTTTAACAAAAGAATTACAACGTCGTGAAAATGTA
>MU685479.1:4500-21355 GCA_026770625.1 Nicotiana glauca
GGGGCAGAACTTAAGTTTAAGAGAGAGTGCAAGTGAAGAAATAGAGATTTAAGAACTAAGGAAGTAAAGAAGAGGGAAAGAGATGCTGGGAAACAACCATAAACAAGTTGGTAATTTCATACAAAGGGGTTCAGGGGTTAGGAAATTGCCAAAGAGCCTATGTACTTAGGCATTAGTTAATTCTGGGCATGTACAACAATAGGAAGTGCTATTATGCTTACAAAATCAACCAGAATATACAAACATATAATGGTAACATAGAGGTTATGATCCTAGGGGAATCAAGTTTGAGTCATAGACAACAATACTTAATATTGTCATGCCTCAAACAAGCCATCGGTATCAAACACATTGGGGTAGGGGTTTAGGATGCATACTAGATTCAGAACAGGTAGAATGGAATTACAACATGCTTAGAATAAAGTACTGAATTAAACACAAGCAGTAGGTAGACAAAAGGTATTAAGTAAACACATTGTTATGATGCTGAAATCTTAATCAGGACATACCAGTTCAAAGAAGCAAAAATACAGTAAAAGCAGGTAGCAGGACTTTGAAGACAAACTACAGTACGAGTAGCAAGAGAGAATATTTTGAGTGTGAGTATGAGTTCCAAAACTAAGAGTGTTCTTCTGTCTTTGTGTTAATGAAAGAGCAAGGTATTTATAGTTTAAAAGCAGGAAGAAAATAAGGCAAGAATCATAGTTCTGCAACAATTATGGAACTATGTACTAATTAAAATCAAATCAGTATTAAGGACTTCCTTTAAATAAGGAGTTAAAATCAAACGGTAATGGGCAAAAAATATTTAAGGAAAGAAATGAAGTAGAGAATCATGTGCAGAATAGACAATTAGGGGTAAGTACATAGATGCTTAATTAAGGGAAGAATCTTTGAAATACTCGGTTAACCAAATAAGGTAAGAAACACAACAAGTTTACAGAATATGGAGACAATCATCACATAGTAAATCAAGGATTCAGGGATTCAAAATTACTGATTTTGGGAGAATGACATGGGCTCCCATGAATAAACAAATAAACCAAGTTAAAGACAAGAGAATTGAAAGTCCAAAGGGAAGTTTTCAAATCAATCCAAGAAATAGGAAAATTAGTAAAACAAGGAAAGAATTAATTACTTAACACACGAGTGCTATCAAAGTTACACAAGGAGTGGTTTGAAATCAGTCCACAATCGAAGGTCCTTTTAGAGGAAAATTTAGCATATAAAAGAGTGTATAAACATTAGGCATGCGAGGTTAAACTATGAAAAAGAGAAGCAGCATAACAACAAAGTCACTAGACATTGAAACATGGTAGTCACATAGGTCAACTTAGTAATAGGGAAAATAGGGTATTAGAAGCATGCAAAAGGGTCAAGCAAAAGACCTTTCTGAAAAATATAATATAGTTTCAGTGATTGCAGGAAACCAAATCACATAGAGAAATAGAAGTTGAAACAAAAAGGACTTTAAATCCAGTCGAGCAACTTCAAATAGATGAAGCAGTTTCAGAGGCTCGAATAGGTCCAAAGAAATTAGGGTTTTGAAACCAATCAAATTCAAGGATGATGAACAAGCAAATCACACAGCACATAGTCTCAGAACATGAATGAACCCAAATTTTTAGGGTTTTCACCATTAACCGAGTCTAGAGATGAAAAAAACGAATAATCGAACAAATACTAACACGAAAATATATTCATAAACCTCAAAAGAATCTAAGACTCTTGACATGAAAACTCCAGTAAAAGAACGACATAAGGAAACATAGTAGAACATGTCAAAAATCAGAGAAAGCTTAGAAATAACTTAACAAAATCTAAATCGGAAAAGATAAAGGGGTTTTGAATGCAAAGTTTTTGGAAGAAACCTTGAGAAAACATTTATAAGTTTTAGAGCAAACAAAAACCTAAACGGATCTAAAAGAAACCGGTTTAGAACCTCAAAGGTTAGGGTTTCAGATGAAACCTAGATGGTGAGAAAGGCTTGGAAAATCATCGATCTAAGAAGGAGAAGTCAAGAATCAGGCTTGAATAGCCATGGCTGGCCGGAGCAAAGTCAAAGGTGACCGAAGACAACCATAGAATTGAAAACAACCAAGGTCTGGACCAAACTTTTCCAGGTTTCAGTCTTGAAACCGTGATAATCGGGCATATAGAAGCCAAAGGAGGTAGATACAGGCCTCCAAAAGCTTTGGAAGCCATTGATTTGGACGATTTTAGGCGGTGGTTGAGGGTGGCGGCTAGGTTTTGAGAGAGAGTTTGAGAGAAAATTGGGATTCAGAGGCGGCTGGGGGTGTGAAATGGGGTTAGCATTAGGGGTCTTTAAATTAAAAAAGGAACGGGGGCTTGGTGGCCGTTGATCATTTTGATCAACAATCTAGATTGATTGGGTACGTGGAACAGTTTAACGGGGTTGGGTTTGGGTTGATTCAGACGGGGATTAGTTCAGGATAATTGGGTCACAAATTGGGATTTAATTCAGGCCACAATTGATACACAATTGGGCTATATTTTAAATAGCCACATTTTCATTATTTATTTTACAAAAAATAGTAAAGTAACTTTTGGAAATAAATTAAAGGTACTAAAATGATTAATAATACACTATTATAAAATTTAAAATATTGGACCTAATTTTTATAGAGATAAACGTAATTAAATCTAAAAGAGGCTAATTGAAATTATATGCAATTTAGCCTTAAAAATACTAAATAAATTTATAAAATTATGCAAAAATTATCTTAGCTATATTTTAGAATAAATATGAGAGTCAAATAAGTGAATCACGAAAATGACAATTTTGGGAGGAATTATTGGGCTTTTCTAGATAAAATGGGGCAATAAATTAATTTAAAAATCTTTTAAAAATTAAGGAAAAATAATAAAATATTTGGACATACTTTTATATATATACACACACACATACACACACACACACACGCACACACATATATATATATACACATATGCTATTTAAATTATTTTTCATATTAAAAATATATAGGAAAAAATTGGGTATCAACTGTTGCCTCTTTTTACACGGGAAGGATGAAAGAGTTGTCGGGTAAAAATATGATGGCCAATTTTGACCTGGCGAAACGGTTTGAAGAGGTTTGGCCATGCTCTGGCTTCTGAGCTGTCCCTGGTCTTACAGGAATCAGGCCATATGTAGTTCAGGATCCATCGGCAGAATATGCCGATGGAAACTTCTCAAGAACGGACGCGATATTTAGGAGGGGGTGAATGGTTAAGGTCTGATAGAGCTGCAGGAACTGGAGCGGGATCGCTCATGCCGAGATGGCCGTTTCTCGCCGGTTTACCTGCAAATAAGCAATACAAGCATATATTCTGCGTAAATTTAAACGTGATGCAAATTCCCGCCGGACTATAAATATTGTCTTTGGACGGTTAGGATGACGTCCTTAGACCATGATGTCTCGGGCCATGAAGCGTATAATAATAAAGGATTTGCAGGCCATAAAATGATGCTCTCGGGCTGTGAGAATGATGCCTTCAAACCATGATGCCTTTGAATAA
Organism: Nicotiana glauca; assembly: GCA_026770625.1. NCBI lineage: Eukaryota > Viridiplantae > Streptophyta > Magnoliopsida > Solanales > Solanaceae > Nicotiana > Nicotiana glauca. Next base: position 8,041 of record MU685479.1, read on the forward strand.
TGATATGCAAAATATTAAAGGGATCCTCAGGCCATGGCATGGTGTTCTCGGGCTATGCAAATGGTGCCTCTGACAATGATGCCCTCGGATAATTTGACAATCTTTCAGCCTATGAGATGCAGTATTTGGAGATCTTTCAGCCCATGAGATGCAATAGGTGGTGATCTTTCAGCTATGCAAATGTTAATGAGGTGGCGATCTTTCAGCAATGCAAATGTAAATGAGGTGGCGATCTTTCAGCCATGCAAATGTAGATAAGATGGCGATCTTTCAGCTATGCAAATGTAAGTAAGGTAGCGATCTTTCAGCCATGCAAATGTAAATAAGGTGGCGATCTTTCAGTCATGCAAACGTAAGTAAGGTGGCGATCTTTCAGCCATGCAAATGTAAAGGTAGCGATCTTTCAGCCATGTAAATATAAATAAGGTGGTGATCTTTCAGCTATGCGAATGTAAATAAGGTGGCGATCTTTTAGCCATGCGAATGTAAATAAGGTGGCGATCTTTCAGCCATGTAAATGTAAATAAGGTGGCGATCTTTCGACCATGCAAATGTAAATAAGGTGGCGATCTTTCAGCCATACAAGTGTAAATAAGGTGGCGATCTTTCAGCCATACAAACATAAATAAGGTGGCAATCTTTCAGCCATGCAAGTGCAAATAAGGCGGCGATCTTCCAGTCATGCAGATGCAGATGGAGATAGTGTTTAGTCTCGGAAGACAGGATTGTAGCCTTGCGTAATGTAAAAAAATGCAGATGAAGACAGTGTTTAGTTTCAGAAGGTAGAATGGCAGCCTTATGCAATGCAAAAATGCAGATGGAGACAGTGTTTAGTCTCGGAAGGCAGAATGGTAGCCTTATGCAATTCAAAAATGCAGATGGAGACAGGGTTTAGTCTCGGAAGGCAGACTGGTAGCCTTATGCAATGCAAAAATGTAGATGGAGACAGTGTTTAGTCTCAGAAGGTAGAATGGTAGCCTTATGCAATGCAAAAATGCGGATGGAGACAGTGTTTAGTCTCGAAAGGCAGAATGGTAGCCTTTTGCAATGCAAAAATACAAATAAAATGCAAATGGTAATAGATTTTTCTTAGTTGAAGCAGGTTGCGATATTGTGACTATTGGGGACATTACGGTATAGGGAATATCACCGGCGTGTGTGGATAGCAAATGCTGGTAAATGCAACAATTCTGAGACTTGTATTCGTGAACAATGTTTGTCTCATGAGCGTATGGTAAGCCATATGCTTTTGCAATCCGGTTGTTTGTATTCAAAGAAAAATCATGAGTTTTATAGAGGGGGAAGGTTAATTTGCATCTCCGCTGGCTCTGCTTGACCTGTTCGGCTTTGATCTGGTGATACGGTATGTATCATTGGGGGTAGCATTGCTGAACAAGGTGATTTAGATAATAAACATGCATGAATTTATAAAAATATGACATAAGTATATATTTAAGAAACAACTTTTAGATGAACCGATGACAATGACATGGCTCAAGACATTTCGACCTTTCTTGCTACGGAATTTTGAGGGTCCTCCTCAAAATTCTGCCCCAGTTTAATGGGTTGATGCTTCTAACGGATGCTTGCGATGATCAGCTGAAATTATTTCGGAATTTTGATGATCCTCCTCAAAATTCTGCCCCAGTTTCCAATTGCGGGGGGAAATGAAAATTTTATTGAATTGTACCGAACCCATAAGGCTGCCTACGTATACCCTATTAAACGGGAATCAGTTCAGACGTAGTTCAATTTACATCATATAGTAAAGCATAAGATTACGCATAGTAACGCTTGACTGCATTTGAATTGATTGGTTTTGGCCAAACTTCTCCGTCCATTTTTGCAAGTATAAGGTCTCCTCCTGTCAGAACCCGGTGAACCATGTATGGACGCTGCCAGTTGGGAGAGAACTTCCCTTCTTCATCTTGATGCGGAAAATTTTTCTTTAACACCAGCTGCCCCGGTATGAACTGTCTTGGCCTGACTCTTTTGTTGAAGGCCCTGGTCATTCTGTTCTGATAGAGTTGATCCTGGAAAATTGCATTCATTCTCTTTCCGTCTATAAGAGCTAGTTTCTCATAATGACTTTTTACCCACTCTACGTCGTCAAGCTCAGCTTCTTGCATGATCCTTAGGGAAGGAATTTCTACTTTAGTGGGAATGACAACCTCTGTACCATAAACCAACATATAGGGGGTTTCCCCGATTGATGTGCAGACTATGGTGCAATATCCCAATACAACAAATGATAGCTTTTCATGACATTTCTTATGCTTCTCTATCATTTTTCTCAATATCTTCTAGATGTTCTTGTTGGCGGCTTCCACAGCTCCATTCATTTTCAGCCTATAGGCTGTGGAATTCTTGTGTCTGATCTTGAAGGTGTCACATATGGCTCTCATCAAGTCACTGATGAGGTTGGAGCCAATGTCAGTAATGATTGATTTTGGAATCCCGAATCGACAAACGATACGGTCGCGGACGAAGTCTGCCACGACTTTCTTACTCACTGCTCTGTAAGATGCTGCTTCGACCCATTTGGTAAAATAGTCGATTGCTACCAGGATAAATCTGTGTCCGTTGGAAGCAGCATGCTCGATTGGTCCAATGCCATCCATTCCCCAGGTGGCGAAAGGCCATGGTGAGCTTGTTGCATTAAGCTCATTGGGAGGTACCTTTATCATGTCTGCATGTATCTGACAACGGTGGCATTTTCGGACATACTGGATGCAGTCTGTTTCCATAGTCATCCAAAAGTAACCAGCTCAGAGGATCTTCTTTGCTAAGACAAAACCGTTCATTTGTGGACCACAGGTCCCAACATGGATTTCTTCTATCAGTTTGGATGCTTCCTTTGAGTCGACACACCTTAGAAGTCCCAGATCAGGAGTTCTCCTATACAGGATTCCTCCATTGTGGAAGAAATTATTGGACAGCCTCCAAAGCGTGCGCTTTTGAGTAGGATTTACAAGTCCTAGATATTCTCCTTTTGCCAAATATTCCTTGATATCATGAAACTAAGGCTTTCCATCTACTTCTTCTTCAACATGGACGCAATAAGCTGGACGATCATGGATCTTTACTGGAATGTAATCAATGAAGTTTTTGTTTGGATGTTGTATCATGGATGATAGGGTAGCCAACGCATCAGCGAACTCATTCTAGATTCTGGGAACATGCTGGAATTTCGTCTTTGTGAACCTTTTCCTCAGTTCCTGCACATGGTGCAGATACGGGAGTATCTTAGAGTTTTTGGTCGCCCATTCTCCCCATACCTGATGTATAAGCGAGTCTGAATCTCCTATCACTAGCAACTTTTGAATGTTCATGTCAATATCCATCTTGAGCCCTAAGATACAGGCTTCATACTCGGCCATATTGTTTGTGCACGGGAACCTGAGTTTGGCAGATACCGGATAATGTTGACCGGTTTCTGATACTAGGACTGCTCCTATGCCAACTCCTTTGAAATTTGCTGCTCCATTGAAAAACATTCTCCAGCCATCATAGGATTCTGCAATGTCTTCTCCTATGAATGATACCTCTTCATCAAGAAAATATGTCTTCTGGGGTTCGTATTCTCCATCCACTGGGTTTTCGGCAAGATGATCTGCTAGTGCCTGTCCCTTGATTTCTTTCTAAGTTACATAGACAATGTCAAATTCACACAACAGGATTTGCCATTTGGCCAGCATGCCAGTGGGCATGGGCTTCTGAAAGATGTACTTCAAAGGATCCATCCTTGATATGAGATATGTAGTATAGGCATAGAAATAGTGCCTCAGCTTCTGGGCCACCCAAGTCAGATCACAACAGGTGCGTTCTAACAGAGAATACCGGGCTTCGTACGGAGTGAACTTCTTCCTGAGATAGCAAATGGCCTGCTCTTTCCTCCCTGTTTCATCATGCTACTTCAGGACGCAGTCGAAGGCACCATCTAACACTGCGATGTAGAGTAGTAGAGGTCTACCTGGCTCAAGCGGGACCAAAATTGGTGGTGTTGACAAGTATTCCTTGATTTTTTCGAAAGCTTTTTGGCATTCATCAGTCCATTTAGTAGTGGCTTCCTTCTTTAACATCTTAAAGATTGGCTCACAGATAACTGTTGATTGTGTTATGAACCGACTGATGTAGTTGAGTCTCCCCAAGAAACCCATCACGTCCTTCTTGTTCTTTGGCAGTGGAAATTCTTGAATAGCTTTGACCTTTGATGGATTCAGTTCTATTCCTCGGCGACTCATAATAAACCCAAGCAGTTTCCAGTGGGAACCCTAAATGCACACTTCGCGGGATTCAGTTTCAGGTTGTACCTTTGCAATCTATTGAAAAACTTTCTCAAATATTCCATGTGATCAATGGCCTTCTTGGACTTGATGATAACGTCATCTATGTACACCTCTATCTCCTTGTGTATCATATCATGAAAAATGGTAGTCATAGCCCTCATGTAGGTGGCCCCTGCATTCTTCAACCCAAAAGACATCATCTTGTAGCAGTACATTCCCCACGGCGTAATGAAAGCCATTTTCTCAACATCTTCTTCATCCATCCAAATCTAATGGTAACCAGCGAAACAATCCATGAATGATTGCAATTCATGCTTGGCACAATTATTTATCAGGATGTGTATGTTTGGTAAAGGAAAGTCATCTTTCGGACTAGCCCGGTTGAGATCCCGGTAGTCGACACAGAATATAACCTTCCCATCCTTATTTGTTACTAGCCCAATGTTGGCTAACCATGTCGGGTGTTCCACTACCCTGAGGACCTTGGCTTTGACCTACTTGGTGACTTCTTCCTTGATTTTCAAACTCATATCAGGTTTGAACTTTCTGAGCTTTTGCTTTACCAACAGACATGTTGGATCAGTTGGTAGTTTGCGAGCCATAATAGACGTGCTCAGGCTCGTCATGTCATCATACGACTAGGCGATTATGTCCTCGTATTCTCTTAGAAATTCTGTGTATTCCTTCTTTTCTGACGACGATAAGTGAACACCGATTCGTGTTTCTTTGACATTCTCTTCATCCCCTGGATTAACAATTTCTGTCTCGTTCAGGTTGGACTTAGGTCAATTTTCAAAGTTGTCAACTTCTTTAACAATCTCTTCAAGTATGTCATCTTCCTCTGAATCTATGTCCGTTTGTTGCGTTGTCTCATTGCATGTCATAGTCATTGGTTCATCAAGATAAGTAATAGTAATGCTGTATAAGTAAAGTAATGAGAGAAAATAATAAGAGTGTTGATTTATAAGGAAAATCAAACTGCTTTGATAAATTCCATAACTATTTTGAACAATGAAGATCTTATTGCGGAAAACTAAAAATGCGAAAGAAAAAATTAACTAGTAACAACAAAAGATAGTGCATGATGCTTATTCAGCCTTGCTACCCCGAGGCTCGCCAGACTCTGGTGGTTCTAATGGTCCAGTTATTGAGACATTCTCCTATGCTTATGGCTTGTATGGAAGGGCCTTCCTCCCCCTCCTCCTCGTGAACGACACAACAATCCATATCATCGTCTTCTAGGAAAAAATTCCTCACTCTTACCAATGCTTCTTCTTCTTCTGACCCATATATAATATCGACCGGTTGGAAAGTTTGTTCCAAGCATGGTATTGGCTGCTCCAATGTATAGTAAGGACCACGCCATGGTGGCGATCAGTTGTTGAATTCCTCCCAGGTATACTCATATCCCAGACTGAAGGTGGTGCCATGTTTCTTGAGTTTTATAGGCTTAGCGATTCCTTGGAGGTTCTTGCCAAGCCCCTTGCCAGGTTCGTATCCGCTCCAGTTCAATATGCTCTCAATTTTGTTGTCCCACTATTTGTCCTTATCAACAGCGTTGACTCGCTCGATATGATGATGGGTCTCCCCACCTATCTTTCTTCTGCCTCCGATTGCCGGGACGGTCTGGCGATTGTATATGGGATTGCTACCGTCGCCGTGAATTATCACCTACTGGTGATTCCATTCAAACTTCACTTCCTGATGTAATGTTAATGCTACGGTCCCAGCGACATGAATCCATGGTCGTCCCAATAGTAAATTGTAAGATGCCGGCACATCTATCACTTGAAAATCAACATCGAACCAAGTAGGCCCCATTTGCAAACACAAACTAATTTCCCCAATGGTGGACCTTTGGGAACCATCAAAAGCTTTCACGTTGATGGCCCCATCCTTGATCTCATGCAGTCTCTTGCCCAACGTCCTGAATGTTACCAACGGACAAATATTGAGGCTGGACTTTCTATCAATACGAATTCTGGTGATAAAATAATCATCGCATTGCACAGTGATGTGCAATGCCTTGTTGTGACTCAACCCTTCTGGTGGCAGCTCATTTTCATGAAAAGTGATCTTGTGACTTTCCAATACCTGTCCTACCATGTTAGCCATCTCTCTGCCGGTGATTTTGCTTGGCACATATGCTTCACTCAGCACCCTTAACAAGGCATTCTTGTGTGCATCAGAATTTTGTAGCAAAGTAAGGATAGAAATTTGCGTCGGAGTTTTGTTCAGCTGGTCATTGACCGAGTATTACTTGGCCTGTTTCTTTCTCCAGAGATCATCTGGCCCGGTCTCATTGATGGTCGGCCGGATGGAGGCCTGCTTGCTTGACTTAACCATATGTTCCGGGTATAAACTCTACCAGTTCTTGTCATACCCTGTGCCACAATACCTTTCCGAACATAACCTTGCCTTTCCTTCTTACCTCTTCTGCGTAGTCCCATGGTATAGCCTTTGTATAGAATGGTGTCATGGCCGACATCGTAACTGGAATTGGCATGGCTATCTTTACTCCGAACGGAGCATGTACCTTGGGCGGTAAAACTGCAACTTTGAATGCTGCAGGTGCATTCGTTCGGCATTCCAGAGGGTTGAATTTGGACTACGATCTGATTAAGGGTGACTATTGGTTTTTTTGGGTCATCACCTTCTGTGATCAAACCGATCGATCCCTTGGGATCCTAATCATCCTCTATTTCAATCATGTGAACGCCTCCTCCCTTGTGATCTGGTAGAGGGTTATTACGGATATTTGGAGCAGGTTCCTTTGCCACAATAATCTTGTTATCAATTAAAGTCTGGATCTTATCTTTCAAAGAACGACATTCATCAATGGTGAGTCTTTTAATGCCGCAATGGTATGCACAAGATTTATTTAGATTAACCCACTGAGAAGGGTTCTCAGGAGCAGCAGGGATATGGGTGACGTAACCAACAGCTTTGAATTTCTTACAACTGGTCAATAGGTTTAGAAATAGTTGTATATTATTTCGGAGGCCTTCGGTCAAAGTTCGGTCAAGGTCTAGGGAAGTTTTAGCGTGCAGGAGGGGATTAGTAGTGGGATGGTTGAGCATTGTAGGCTTGGTAAACAATGTGAGAGTTGGGAATATCTGGGTAAAGTAGACTGATATGTGGGAGGGGGAGGTGATTGATAAGTGGGTGGTGGAGTTTGGTAAGAGGGTGAGGGTGCTTGGTAGTTTGGAGTAGACTGATATGTGAGTGAAGGCATTGGGTAGGTTTGGTATTTGACGGGATATTTAGTTCTTTGTGCTACCATTACGGCTCCTACATCCCTTTTCTTGGACGCACCTCCTGACTATAAGGCCTTATTTGTAGATTCCAGGGCTTTGAAGTTTGTAACCATACCGCTTTTGATGCCCTATTTTATCATTTCTCCCAGCTTAATAATGTCAGAAAATGTGTGACCCTCGATCATCATCAGCCTTTCATAATACTATGGGTCTTGAGCTCGTACGAAGAATTTTTTCATTTGTTCTTCTTCTAAGGCAAGTCTAACCTTAGCAGCTTCAGACCTCCAGCGAGTAGCATACTCGCAGAATGTTTCTGTGGGCTTCTTCTTTAGATTTTGAATGTAGAACACTTCTGGCACATTCTCCGTGTTGAACCTGAACCTGTCCATAAAGTTGGACGCCATGCTTACCCAGTTCGACCACTTCTTTGGATCTTGGCTAATGTACCAAGATAAAGCATCTCCCTTCAAGCTCCTCATGAAAAGCTTCATGTGGATTTTTTCGTCTTTTCCTACTCCAACCAGCTTGTCATAGTACGTTCTTAAATGGACCCTTGGATCCCCTATACCATCAAATATCTCGAACGTAGGAGGTTTGTACCCCTCGGGCAGTTCGGCATCGGGCTGTATGCAAAGATCTCCATAGTTCAACCCTTCAATTCCCTTACTTCCTTCAACGCCTTGAATTCGGCTAGTCAATTTCTTAAGTTCTTCAACCAGGTTTTTGATGAGCAAGCCTTTATCATCAGACTCGGGTGTGTTTGAGATGGGTTGGGTATAGTGTGGCATAGTCTCCACATAGATGGGGGGTATTATGGTGGGTGTGGCAGTGGTCATTTGTGGAGTTTTGGGGTTCTGGGATGAGCAGCAGGGTGTTATTTGAGGTATGGCAGATGTTGCAGTGGTGGTGAGGAGTGGGATGGCTTGGTTGCTTCGGGATATTCTGTGGAGGTGTAGGGTTCTAAGCATTTGGGAAATTGATATCTAGAGTAGTGAGGGAAAACAATAGATTTGCAAGATTCCGAACCTGATTAAGTTCTTCTTGGAATTTCAGTAGCTTTTGTTCTAGTTGGGATGCACTTTCCTTGGAAACCTGAGTAACATGACCATGAGTGACCTCTACCCGTTCAGTTGAGTTTTCCTTTCTAGCATTGTTCAAATCTTCCATCTTCCCTTTGTTCTTGTTTTTGACAGGACTAAGAGGAGGAGTAGGTGGAGGGCCCCTGGATCTCGTGGAATAAGATGATGTTGTCAGAGTGAACGAACTAACCTTTTGGGGAGGGGAAATAAACAAAAACTAAAAACAATAAAGGTATCAAGTTAGTGAGGATTATATAAAAATGTTGCAATATTTAAACACATAGTGCGGGAATGTAAAACGTGTCCTAATTTGGGGACCTCTTTGTGCCCAAGTTGGCCTAGCGACAAGTTGATTTAGAGAACTTGGAATGCTAAATGCCTCATTTTATTGACAAAAAGTAGACGAATCCCAAATCCACACCAAATAACAGGAAATAAAAGCTGCTAGTGGTCGTTGGCCTTATTAGATTTCATAAAATAAGAAAAACTCCTATCTATTTGGTGCCAGAAGGACCTTCCCTATATTCGGCATCCCTGGCTCCACCGAACAGCTTCCCCAACTCGCGAAGTCCCAACAATAGGTGGGCTCTGGCTAGGTATCCGCCTTCGTTTCGTTCAATATTTTGGCAGTCTTCGACCCTCTTGAAAAATTTCTTCTCCAACTCCACTATGCCTCGCTCCAAATATCCCAGTTGCTTGTTGGCACTAGCAGCCATATCCTTCCATTCCTCAATTAGATTTTGATTGGCTTCTTGTATCTCACGGTGCTCGCTTTCGTACTTTCGGATACTCTTGCGCAGTTGGTTGTATTTGACCTATGCCTCGGCCTTTTCATCTATGATCCTGTGACCTCGAACAAATTGGGGCTAGCCTAGGTCCTCATGCTTATCCTCCAACCAGCCTGAATAATAGGGAGCACAACTAGCGTGGTATCTATCTGTCTCGATAGTATCCCTCCCCATGATGATCTTGCGTTGCCACATATGCTAAGCTTTGCACTTGTAAGGACTGTCATCATCCTGGAAGTCAGCCCGGAAGTGGCTCATCTTGTCAACCCTAGGTACAACCTGCTTCTTACCAGCTTGTCTTATAACCCGGAGAGGTACGTAAGGGTGCGTTCCTCTTAAACCGATTAATATTAGGAAAGGTGCATCACTGGATCGGGCGATGAACTCCTTGGTCGAAAGCCACTCGAACATCCATTGTACCTAGTCCTCAGTCAGATTTTCGAAGAGCTCAACCTGTTCTCTAGCATTCTCCGGTTGGGCGAACATGTTGGGCATGTAATTCATTCGCTTTGGATGATGAAAAGTAATATGATCATCCCAGTCCCTTCGCTGAATTTCTTATCGGTATTCACCTTTTTGGAGATGCTGCACAAGGCAAAGTTGAAGTATCAAATTGCAGCCTTCGAAGTGTTTGGCTCCCTATTGACATCTCTCTAGGGCTCGGTATATTTCTGCAATGATCATAGGCACAATGCTGAATGGTTGCCCGCCAATTCCTTCCATTAGTGTTTTAATTACCATAGCTAGCCTAGTATGGATCCTTTCTTTCTTCATTGGAAAAACTATCAACCTAAGGAAACAAAACATGAAGACGAAGACCCTTCGGTGAATATGCCCCAATAATGTGATGACAAACTCGTCAGGATAGGTACGGTAGGATTTGCTGTGACCGTACCTCTCGTACAAATAATCAAAAGGGATATAGGATTCCTTCAAACATGTCAGTTCTGGATTCTTTTTCAAGCCCATCATTTTGAGGAAACCCCTGCCCTTGCGGTTCTCAGGAATTAACAAACCCGGAGTTTCCCATGGTATATCGGCCAATCCTCCTATTTCTTCCAGCAAGGGTGTCATTTCAATGTCCCCGAAGCAAAACATGGACCTCTCACAATCCCAGAACAAAGTAGCAGCCTCTATGATCTTGTTGTTGGGTTGGATTTCCAAGGGAGAAGGCAGGTTTCCCAAATATTTCCGGACAAGTGTTTGATCACTAGAATGATGATCCTCCCACCAGCTTAGCAATTTTGGGTGGATGTGGGTGACCATGCTGAATCTGGGGACTTCGTGCCTCATATTTCTGCAAGACAAAAGGGTTAGGCCCTTCCCCCCACCAGACTCAACTATTTAATATCAACAATTGGCATAAAAGCAGTTAGTTCTCCAAATAAATTCACAAAACGTGATGATGTCCGTTCGGGTTTTAGGGAAACCCAATAGACTTTGGACAAGGCTATCTTAAAGAGTCATTATATGGACAACATAGCTGACTCGGCTAGGTTTCACCATGATGCATGCACAGTTAAACAGAGTAAAGTTTCTATGAGGTTGTAGAGTGGTACCCTTGAGCGGATAACTCAAGGGGGAAAGGCACAAAACCGTCGACTACACCATTTATCGACTGGTTTTACCAAAAATACGCCTTTTCCAGATTTAGGGGGTGATAATATCGGAAACCACTCAGTATAAGTGTTGCTATAGGATTTGTTTGGCACAAGTGGAATATGATGTTGAGCATGATTATGCAACAATTAAAGGCATGTTGTCACGTATTTGCACGTTTAAGAATGCAATAAATACAACAATTTCATAATTTAAAGTGGCAATGAAGGAAAGCAGTAAAGGAAAGAAACAAAAGACAAGTCAGGTTTTGCAATCGAAAAGGAAGTTGAATGCTTAAAATAAATAAACAAATAATTGCACGTAAAGAAGCATAAATTCACAATAATAGTTTGAAATGGTAAAAGCCTAAAAATCCGTAGTAGAGTCGCCAGGCTGTCGCACCCCCCTTTTATCATGAAATCGGGTTTATGACATTTGGAGGGATAACTCATTCCTTTCAGGAACTGGGTTTGCATTTGAAAAGTCGCCACCAAATGATTAGGGTGCATTAGGACACCGGAAGAGTTTGATTTGGATAATCAGAGATAGGGTAAAGGCTCGAAATATTTCTAAGGGGAAGGTGTTAGGCACCCCTCAGAATCCACTATTGTGGTTCCCGGCCAGACAATTATTGTGAATTGAGGTACAATTAATCATATAGGCAGATAAGGCTCAAATAAGAGGGGATTTCAACATATATTGGTTTGAAAGAACAATTAGAAAAGTTGATTTTTAATGCTGAAAGAAATGAAGAATAAAGGAAGGGGGGGAGGTCCTAGGTTTATTAAAAATATGGTTCACCCCACACAATGTCCGGTAATCACTCCTCAATGAGGGGATACACGTGACATTATCGCGTGGTCATCATATCCATATCTACCCATCCCACCCTGTTAAGGTATTTAAGGCATGGCTCGGTATCGATTACTTATTGCATGCTATTACACGTCTCACTCCTATCAGTCCCGGAGGCACTTAGGACTACTAATCCTAAAAAGGGAAGGATGTTAGGCTTATTTGGAGTTTCGATGGTAAAAACTCTAAGGCAACATACAAAGCACACATTGCATATTTTGGGGATAGCATAAAAACAAACAAAGGCTCATATATACCTCCTTAAACACATAAAGCATATAATTAGCACGACTTGCACATACCTTTTAGGTCTTAATTAAAAATACCAAAGATGAGGGAGTTTAAAAATATTGAGGCAGATTGGTTCATTACATAATTCAGATAAAAAGTCCGAATCAGGCCTGCCTGCTGGTTGTAATGATTAACAGAAACAGATTAAGTTTACAATTATTACTCTAAGTGTTACGTCGAGGTCTTATAGACATGATATCTACTGAATTTAGAAGGTGATGATATAGTAATGCTCAAAATGAATTATTTGAATTCCTACATGCATACTTATTAAACTTGTTAAGCGAGGGACTTAGATTATTAAAAGATATGCAGAATATTCAGAATTAAATAAGTTGATTACAGGGTCTGCAGGTTATAGCATCTACTCTTACTGATTTTATATCTAGCATTGATTGTGAATGAAAACGAATCAGAATTGCTCGAGGATCCCTATAGGCATGACTTCTATGCATTACTGATCTTAGACGTGGTATCTAATTGCATCGACCTTATAGACATAGTGTCTAAGTGCAGAAACTTGTTTTAACATTATAGACATGGTATCTAAATGGAGAAACTCGTTTAAGCCTTATAGTCATGGTATCTAAATGAAGTTTGAATTATGCAGAAGTTGAAACACCCCATACGCATGGTTTCTAGGTTAAATATGCATAAGTTGAAACACCCTATAGGCATGGTTTCTAGTTGAGATTTGAATATGCAAAAGTTAAAACACCCTATAGGCATGGTTTCTAGTTGAAATTTGAATATGCAGAAGTTAAAACACCCTATAGGCATGATTTCTACCATTGCAAGCATAGTTACCCACCCTTTTCCACTAGCCCGCCCCAAATGTTTATTACAACTTATTACAAACCAGAATAATAAATTACATCAGAGAAGTACAAAGAAAATTACAACCAGAGGAAGCCTGATTCTTGACTTCCTCTCTGTGTTATGAGATAGACCAAATCAAAGATCATTGATCCAAAGCCTTTCTCCAATTTGAGTGTGTCAGAGTTCCCTAAGAGCCTCAATGGGAATCCGGGCAGTGCTCACACCCAAATTGTACCACCAGAATAGGGACAAGTGTAGTGTGGAAGTTCCAGCCCGCAAGTGTTCAAGTTCAGAGGGAGCTCAATGGGTCCCAAGGCAAGGTTCACAAGGGGGGAGAG
>MU685479.1:22312-56744 GCA_026770625.1 Nicotiana glauca
AACTAATGAAGTAAGGAAGAGGGAAAGAGGTGCACGGAAACAGCCATAAACAAGTTGATAATTTCATACAAAGGGGTTTAGGGGTTGAGAAATTGCCAAAGAGCCTATGTACTTAGGCATTAGTTAATTCTGGGCATGCACATCAATAGGGAGTGCTGTTATGCTTACAAAATCAACCAGAATATACAACATATAATGGTAGCATAGAGGTTATAATCCTAGGGGAATCAAGTTTAAGTCATAGACAACAATACTTAATACTGCCATGCCTCAAACAAGCCATCAATATCAAACACATTAGGGTAGGAGTTTAGGATGCATATTAGATTCAGAACAGGCAGAATGGAAATACAACATGCTTAGAATAAAGTACTGAATTAAACACAAGCAGTAGGCACACAAAAAGTATTAAGTAAACACATTGTTGTGATGCTGAAATCTTAATCAGGACATACCAGTTTAAACTAGCAAAAATATAGTAAAAGCAGGTAGTAGGACTTTGAAGACAGGCCACAGTACGAGTAGCAAGAGAGAATATTTTGAGTGTGAGTGTGGGTTCAGAAACTAAGAGTGTTCGTTTGTCATTGTGTTAATGAAAGAGCAAGGTATTTATAGTTTGAAAGCAGGTAGAAAATAAGGCAAGATTCATAGTTTAGCATCAATTATGGAACTATGTACTATTAAAATCAAATCAGTATTAAGGACTTCCTTTAATTAAAGAGTTAAAATCAAACAGTAATGGGCAGAAAACATTTAAGGAAAGAAATCAAGTAGAGCATCATGTGCAGAATAGACAATTAGGGGTAAGTACATAGAGGTTTAATTAAGGGAAGAATCTTTGAAATACTCGGTTAACCAAATAAGGTAAGAAACACAACAAGTTTGAAGAATATGGAGACAATCAACACATAGTAAATCAAGGAGTCAGGGATTCGAAATTACTGATTTGGGGAGAATGACATGGGCTCCCATGAATAAATAAATAAACCAAGTTGAAGACAAGAGAATCAAAAATCCAAAGGGATGTTTTCAAATCAATCCAAGAAACAGGGAAATTAGTAAAACAATGAAAGAATCAATTACTTAACATACGAGTGCAATCAAAGTTACACAAGGAATGGTTTGAAATCAGTCCACAATCGAAGTTCCTTTTAGAGGAAAATTTAGCATATAAAAGAGGACTTAAATATTAGGCATGCAAGGTTAAACTATGGCAAAGAGAGGTAGCGTAACTACAAAGTCAGTAGACATTGAAACATGGTAGTCACATATGTCAGCTTAGTAATAGGGAAAAGAGGGTATCAGAAACATGCAAAAGGGTCAAGCAAAAGACCTTTCTGAAAAATATAGTATAGTTTCAGTGATTGCAGGAAACCAAATTACATACAGAAATAGAAGTTGAAACAAAAAGGACTTTGAATCCAGTCGAGCAACTTCAACTAGATGAAGTAGTTTCAAAGGCTCGAATAGGTCCAAAGAAATTAGGGTTTTGAAACTTATCAAATTCAGGGATGATGAACAAGAAAATCACACAACACATAGTCTCAAAACTTGAATGAACCCAACGTTTTAGGGTTTTCACCATCAACCGATTCTAGAGATGAAAAACCAAATAAACGAACAAATACTAACACGAAAATATATTCAGAAACCTCAAAAGAAACTAAGACTCTTGACATGCAAACTCCAGTAAAAGAACAACATAAGGAAACACAGTAGAACATGTCAAAAATCAGAGAAAGCTTAGAAATAACTTAACAAAACCTAAATCGGAAAAGATAAAGGGGTTTTGAAGACAAGTTTTTGGAAGAAACCTTGAAAAAACATTTAGTAGTTTTAGAGAAAACACAGACCTAAACGGATCTAAAGGAAATCGGAAGAACCTCAAAGGTTAGGGTTTCAGATGAAACCCAGGTGGTGAGAAAGGCTTGGAAAATCATCGATCTAAGGAGAAAAAGTCAAGAATCAAGCTTGAATAGCCATGGCTGGCCGAAGCAAAGTCAAAAGTGTCCGGAGAAAGCCATAAAACTTAAAAAAACCAAGGTTTGGACCAAACGTTTCCAGGATTCAGCCTTGAAACCGTGATCATCGGGCATATAGAAGCCAAATGAGGTAGATACAGGCCTCTAATGGCTTTGGAATCCATTGATTTGGACGATTTTAGGTGGTGGTTGAGGGTGGTGGCTAGGTTTTGAGAGAGATTTTGAGAGAGAATTAGGATTCAGAGGCAGCTGGGGGTGTGGAATGGGGTTAGGGTTAGGGGTCGTTTTAATTAAAAAAGGAAAGGGGGCCTGGTGGCCGTTGATCATTTTGATCAACGACCTTGATTGATCGGGTACGTGGGGTGGTTTAACGGGGTCGGGTTTGGGTCGGTTCAGATGGGGATTGGGTTAGGGTAATTGGGTCACAAATTGGGTTTAATTTAGGCCACAATTGAAATACAATTGGGCTATATTTTAAATAGCCACATTTTCCTTATTTATTTTATAAAAAATAATAAAGTAATTTCTGAAAATAAATTAAAGCTACTAAAATGATTAATAATTTATAATTATCAAATTTAAAATATTGGACCTAATATTCATAGACATAGACGTAATTAAATCTAAAAGAGGCTAATATTGCAATTATATGAAATTTAGTTTTAAAAATACTAAATAAATTCATAAAATTATGCAAAAAATATCCTAGCTATATTTTAGAAAAAATATGAGTGTCAAATAAGTGAATCACTAAAATGACAATTTTGGGAGTAATTATTGGGTTTTTCTAGATAAAATAGGGCAATAAATTAATTTAAAAATCTTTAAAAATTAAGAAAAACTAATAAAATGGTTGGAAATACTTATACATGCATACATATGCTATTTTGAAAGTATTTTACATGTTAAAAATATATAGAAAAAAATTAGGTATCAACACGGATTTCAACGGAGTTTTGTTGCTCGGCTCGACTATCCTGATTCGAACTTTGCTTGTTTAGATGGGTTTTCGAGATTGTTTTTCATGGTTATGTTGCTGCATTTTCCAGCAAGAAGAAGAATCTGAAGCGTTCGCTGGTCTGGTTGGGTGGTTTCTGGTGAGGTGGTGGTCATTCATGGAGGGAAAAGAGTTGCCCTCACGGCTGTTTTGGACGGCAGAAAATGGAGACGATGGCTGCGTTATTTCTACTGTAATGCTGTTGCGCAGCTTCCTCACTTTTCTCATTGTGTTTGTGTGTTGCATTGTTGAGAGAGTGACAAAGATGAGAGAAGAGGGTGTTCGTCAGTGTTTTGGACTGAAGAACATCGCCTTGCGTGGGGTAGTCGTCGGCTGGTCTAGGTGATAAAGAAGGTGTTCTAGTTGACGATTGAAGGCTGGAATGGTGAGGGACGATTTGGTTTTTGATGTGTAGTTGGATTGAGATGCGGCTGAGTTGTGTTTAAGGTTCCTCTAGGGTTTTTTAGTGAGGAAGACGATGGGTGTGTGTCCAAAATCTAAAAAATGGTTGATCCTCAATTCTAGGGATAGGTTAGTTTTTGTAGGTTTTTTTTAGGTTAAGGGGTATGGGCCTAGGAATTATGGGCTTGAGAATTATGGGCTAGGTTTGAAAATTAAGCTTAAAATGGGTTGTTTGAGCCCAAATTTTATTCTTTCTCCGTGAACGACACTAAAATACGACCTCATTTACTAACTAATCCTATTTAAGTAAAAATAACTATTAAGATAAGAATAATCGTTAAAATAAACTTATTTTTTTGGTATTTTTTAAATATCATATTAAAATAAAAATAAGGTACTATTTTTTTTATTTTTTTAGTTTTACGAAAGGTATATAAACTAAAAAGAAGTAATATTTTGTAATTTTTATTTTTTTTTATAAAATAAAGTAAAAGAGTCAAAACTAATTGAAATATCGATATTAGGCCTAAACTAAATATTTACATGCTAAAATATATAAAATCTTGGGGAGGGTCAAAAGTCACATGTCTACAGCAGTCCCTCTTTGACTGGGACCGCAAAGAGTTTTCAGACAAAGAACGACTAGACAGGTTTTTTGACCTGACCCTTATTTGGAGAGACTAAAAACTATAAAGGAATCAGACCACGTGTATTTGAGATGCCTACATATCCTTGGCTATAAAGGAATCATGTCACGTGTAGTTCAGAAGTGCATGAGATGAGGGAGTATACTGAGGTGAAGAGTCGGTCGAGGTGCCGTTCTGCTGAGGTTCCGGTCCACGATCCTGTTTTTACATCAAAATCAAAAAATGAAAAAGGCTAACTAAGCCTGTCGACTATGAGTTACAAGATTCCTATCTATAAGTCTTCTGAAGCTTTATCTTAAGTTTTGAATGGTTTTTCATGCAGACATTAGATTTGAACCTTGACACTTGCTAGTTACAGGTGCTAGTTCGTTTTTCTTCAGCTTTTTGGATCAAAACCGGACACACCATGCTTGTGACTTGAATCATGTCTTAAGCAATCCACCTCTTGTCTTAGCTTCTGCATTCTAGATTCGTAAACCTTTTTTAATTCTGGATTGAGATTACTTCTGTTGATCACTTCGGACTATTGACTTGCATTCTTGCCGTGAGCTTCTGCTACTTCTAACTTGAATTGAATTCTGAATTAACTTCCCTTGTTTTCCAGGTGGGTGCCTGCTACTGACTTGAAACTTGAAATAATTCCCTTGTTCTCTAGGTGGGTGCCTGATTGCCAAAACTTGAATTGCATTCCCTTGTTCTCCAAGTGGGCGATTGATTTCCAAAACTTAAGCTGTATTCCCTTGTTCTCCAAGTGGGCGCCTGATTGCCAAAATTTGAACTATATTCCCTTGTTCTCCAGGTGGGCGCCTAATTTCCCAAAATTGAATTGTATTCCCTTATTCTCCAGGTGGGCGCTTGATTGACAAAAACTTGAACTGTATTCCCTTGTTCTCAAGGTGGGCGCCTTATTAACAAAACTTGAATTCTATTCCCTTTTTCTCCAGGTGGGCGCCTGATTGCCAAAAACTCGAACTATATTCCCTTGTTCTCCAGGTAGGCGCTTGATTTCCAAAACTTGAATTGTATTCCCTTGTTCTCCAGGAGTGCGCCTGATTGCCAAAACTTGAACTGTATTCCCTTGTTCTCCAGGTGGGCGCCTGATTGCCAACACTTGAACTGTATTCCCTTGTTCTCCAGGTGGGCGCCTGATTGCCAAAACTTGAAACTGTATTCCCTTGTTCACCAGGTGGGCGCCTGATTGCCAACAACATGAACTGTTTTTGTTTGTTCTCCAGATGAATGCCTGATTGCCAAAATGTGAATTGTATTCCATTGTTCTCCAGATGGGCGCCTGATTGCCAAAAACTTGAACTGTATTCCCTTGTTCTCCAGGTGGGCGCTTGATTTCCAAAACTTGAATTGTATTCCCTTGTACTCCAGGTGGGTGCCTGATTGATAGGACTTGAACTGTATTCCCTTGTTCTCAAGGTGGGCGCTTGATTACCAACACTTGAAATGTATTCCCTTGTTCTCTAGGTAGGCGTCTGATTGCTAAAACTTGAATTGTATTCCCTTGTTCTCCAGGTGGGTGCCTGATTGCCAAAACTTGAACTGTATTCCCTTGTTCTCCAGGTGGGCGCCTGATTGCCAAAACTTGAATTGTATTCCCTTGTTCTCCAGGTGGGTGCCTGATTGCCAAAACTTGAACTGTATTCCCTTGTTCTCCAGGTGGGCGCCTGATTGCCAAAACTTGAATTGTATTCCCTTGTTCTCCAGGTGGGTGCCTGATTGCCAAAACTTGAACTGTATTCCCTTGTTCTCCAGGTGGGCGCCTGATTGCCAAAACTTGAATTGTATTCCCTTGTTCTCCAGGTGGGTGCCTGATTGCCAAAACTTGAACTGTATTCCCTTGTTCTCCAGGTGGGCGCCTGATTGCCAAAACTTGAATTGTATTCCCTTGTTCTCCAGGTGGGTGCCTGATTGCCAAAACTTGAACTGTATTCCCTTGTTCTCCAGGTGGGCGCCTGATTGCCAAAACTTGAATTGTATTCCCTTGTTCTCCAGGTGGGTGCCTGATTGCCAAAACTTGAACTGTATTCCCTTGTTCTCCAGGTGGGCGCCTGATTGCCAAAACTTGAATTGTATTCCCTTGTTCTCCAGGTGGGTGCCTGATTGCCAAAACTTGAACTGTATTCCCTTGTTCTCCAGGTGGGCGCCTGATTGCCAAAACTTGAATTGTATTCCCTTGTTCTCCAGGTGGGTGCCTGATTGCCAAAACTTGAACTGTATTCCCTTGTTCTCCAGGTGGGCGCCTGATTGCCAAAACTTGAATTGTATTCCCTTGTTCTCCATGTGAGCGTCTGCAATCAAAACAACAAAACAAACAAAATTTTTTGCCCCAGTTTGCACTCGGAAGATTTGTGAGTTGTTAGCAAAATCGTAAACCACTTGTGCTATTGATGCGATGATGAGAGTAAACTAAAGACTCGACTAGGATGTGCGTCTCCTGTGATTAAAACTGACAAACTTATACTAGGAAGTGTGTTTCCTAAGAGTAAAACTAGCAAACTTTGACTAGGAAGTACGTCTACTAAAACAAATATAACAATAGTGAGTCAAACTAGGAAGTGCATCTCCTAGATGAACTTAAACAACCAAAACTAGGAAGTGCATCTCCTAAAACAAAAATATAACTTGAAAGACCCAGACTAGGAAGTGCATCTCCTAGGGGTGAAATTTGAATGAACCAAACTAGGAAGTGCATCTCCTACGGGTGAAATCTTAATTTAGGAAGTGCGTCTCCTAAAAAATAATATAACCTGAAAGACCCAAACTAGGAGGTGCGTCTCCTATGTGTAAAACTCGATTTAGGAGGTGCGTCTCCTAAAACAAAAATATAACCTGAAAGACCCAGACTAGGAAGTGCGTCTCCTGAAATAAAAATATAATCTGAAAGACCCAAACTATGAAGTGCGTCTCCTAGGGGTGAAACTTCAATGATTCAAACCAGGAAGTGCGTCTCCAAGATGAAACATAAATGACACAAACTAGGAATTGCGTCTCATATGGGGTAAACTCTTAATTTAGGAAATGCGTATCCTAAAAGTATATCCTGAAGAACCCAGATTAGGAAGTATGTCTCCTAGGGGTGAAACTTCACTGACTCAAACTAGGAAGTGCATCTCCTTGGAATGAATTTAAATGACCAAAGCTAGGAAGTGCGTCTCCTAAGGATAAAACTCAATTTAGGAAGTGCATCTCCTAAAGATAAAATATAAACTGAAAGACCCAGACTAGGAAGTGCATCTCCTGAAAGTGTATCCTAAAAGACCCAGACTAGGAAGTGTGTCTCCTAATGGGTAAAATTTCAATGATTCCAACTAGGACGTGCGTCTCGTAGGGATGAATTTAAATGATCAAGAATAGGAAGTGCGTCTCCTAGGGGTAGAATCTCGATTTAGGAAATGCGACTCCTAGAGCAAAATATAACTTGAAATACTTAGACTAGGAAGTGCGTCTCCTAGGGGTAAAATCTCAATTTAGGAAGTGCATCTCCTAAAACAAAAATATAACCTTAAAGACCCAGGCTAGGAATTGCGTCTCCTAAGGGTGAAACCTCAATTTAGGAAGTGCATCTCCTACAAGAAAATATAACTTTAAAACCCAGACTAGGAAGTGTTTCTCCTAGGGGTGATGTGTAATTTTCTCAATAGCCTTTGCGTAAGAAGAATGGGCATTACACCTGAAAAATTCAAGCTTCCAAGCTTTGATATGAACATAGCCTTCACCCCTATTTCAAACAAAGAAAACTACTGAGTTTGAACATGGTGGTTGGTTTGTGGCCTTGACTGTGCAGCGATTGCTCCTTCACTTGCCATGGTAACTTTGATTTCCACTTGAAAGACATTGCTTGTTCATTGACTAAACACTTTCTCTGTCACTCTTATCACAGAAAACACCTCTGATCCGTTCAAACCCAATACTGTTTATATGTTGCATTGTCCTCATTGTGAGCATGTGATTTTTGCCCTATATGAAATACTGCCACAGAATCCCAAGGAATTAGATTTCTCTTTTAATTGTTTTCCATTTTAGGAATCGTGTGGAATTTTCTTACTTATTTGCATTCTTCTGTGCGTGTTTAATTTTTATTTAAATCATGAAAAATACAAAAAATACTCTGCATTTGCATTTAGGATTTATTTTTATATTTTTAGGCTAATTAGTAAATTAGTTTTTTTATAAAATAAAAAAATCACAAAAAATGACTCACTTTGCATTTTAAACTTTTAATTTTAAATTTTTATAGTTTTTCTTTTATTTTAGAGGTTTGTCTAATTTTGTAAATGTTAGGATAAGTAATTAGTTTAATTTTTGTAAAGTATTTTAATTTAAGAGTTTAATTAATTAAAGAAGAAAGGAAGGAAAAACATTTGAAAATTGAAAAGAAAAAGAAAAGAAAATGAAGAAGGCAGTTGAGTTTTGGGCTAATTTGGCACATCCCAAATATTTTCCCCCATACCCGTTCAAAATCCGGCCCAAATTACCCCCACACCCGGTCCAAATGTTCAGGCAATAAGACCCCTGAAATGACGTAATATGAGAGGATTACTACTTCGTTTTGAGTTCTCTAGTGTTAATTCAATCCTGGCCCTTCATTTCAGTGCATCCAATGGCCCTAAATACTTTCCCATTTTAAATAAAAATGTCCAAACACCCGTCAGATTAACCTAGAACCTTGTCCACTTACTTCGTCTCTCTTATCTCCTCATCTAACCCTAGCGCCGCCTCAAAAGCTTCTGCCATTCCCACCGGCGTTTGAGCTCCAAATCCTCTAAAAATTCGACCACACAACCCTCACTCACCCCAAGTCCCAATCTACCACCATATCTCTTCAAACCCTCCCCAAATCGGACCAAATTTTGGATCTAAAGAAAGGCAGAAGAAAAAAAATCTTCTAAATCTTCAAGTTTCCAAGACTGATTAAGGCCGAAATTGGTGTTATTCATTTGTTCTCAATGAAAACACACGATTATCGATAATTTTGGCCTAAATCGAAATTCCATAGATCCGTTCAAGCCCTTGACTGTCTGCGTATCTTGGTATTATTATTCTTTGACCACTTTTCTTCGTCCTTTATCCTATTCCCGTCTTCATCTCCTTCTGTTTTCTTTTTTCTTTTCTGTATTATTTTTCTGTTTTTAAATCATCTTTATATTGCATGTTAAAATTAAAAGCATGTTTAGTTCACGTTTGTTTTAATTTTCATGTTTGGTTTGATCAATTCGTTCTTTTTATTTTGTTTCGTTTCAGAAGAAATTCTGGTCTTTTTCGCAACTCCATAGCCTGTATCTCTGTGGGTTTTATTTTGGCTTTTTAAATTAGACTTGGGCTCTTTCAGCAGAAGCCCAAAGAGGGAAGGTCAATCTGGGTTTACCAGCCTAGGGGTTTGGGTTTTGGGATCAATTTGACCCATGTCTGGTTCTGGAAGGTAAATAACAAAGGGTTAAATGGTAGTTTTGGGATTTTAATGAGGGGAATCTTTATAATTTCCTTGAAAATTTCCAGGAAAGTGGGGATTGGGGTTGGTTTAACAAGCAGACTTTAATTTTGGAGTTTAAAGTGAAAGAATAAAAATTAGGGAAGGGGGTAATTGATAAATGATAGAGTCATTTCTGCTGCCCTAAAGGCTCTCTATAAGAAGCCTGTTTTCCGTTATCGTCAAGGAGACTTTAGAGATTAGAGGCTAAAAAAATACAAATGGCAGCCTTGAATACTCTGAAAATACACAAAAATTCTTGCAATACTGAGCTATTTGTTTTCATTTCTGATCCTGTTTTCAAAAGAAAGAGTCTACTTTGAATTTCTGATTATAATATGGGTTTAAGTTGAAGCTGTTTGCTAACTGGTCATTTCTTGCTTCTTTGCTTGCTTTGCTTCATCGAATCTCTGTGTTTTCTCACCATTTGGCTCTTGGTTTTCAGGTATTTTCTCGGTTGTGATGACTACTAAAGTACTGAAGCATTTTTGATATATGTAATTGTAATGAGGATATCAATCAATGAATCAAGGACTTTCAGTGCTTCGTATGTGTGTTTTTCTAGAATTTCTAGGTCTATGTTTAGTTCATTTCTTTCCAACTTATATGATTATTATGGGGTTGTGTTGAATGAACAATGGTTTTAGGGAGATCTTCATAAGTGTTATGATTTAAACTATTTCAATTTCATAAACTGTCCAATTAGTTAGATCAATAGCTGATTTCTGCATCTTCTTTCATAGTTGAGGTTCTTAGTTTCGATGCCATGTTAACTTTGATTGTGGAAAACTTCATGTTTTTGTCACTTAGATGTTATTTGGTTGTTGAAATTACAGTAATCTTTTGATTGTAATCATGTTAGAATATTTGGTTGATGTAAAAATTAGAATATTTAAGAAGTATCTCGAATCCATGTTCACTGTTGGTTTGTAAGCAGGTGTAAAAGTTTAAATTTATGACCTGATAATGCATGTTTAGTTCCTGTTCTTTCTTCTAAAAATTTTAAAGGGATTGGACCTGACTTTGGCCCATGTCAAGTAGTCCCTTTGGGGCTAATTTCAAAGTAGTGATGTTATTGTCTTCCTCTTTGGAGGCTCGAGCCCAAGCCCTGTTAGGTTCAACAATCTTCATTCGTCAAAGTTGCTGCATGTTATACAATAGCAATTTTTCTTCCATAATAGCTGAATGTTGGGTTATGGTGGCTTCTTGCTTTAGTCTATATCGCTGGGCCTGATGTGAGCCCGGGTTGTCTTGTTTCCCTTCGAAATATTTAAAAGGTTTTGGGCCTACTGCTGGTCAAGATTCTATTCTAAAAATCGGATTGAATACTTGATACATTGTCTAATGCACATTTGTACTGAATAAGTTTAGATTGAACCTCAACATAGACCAAAACTCTAATATCTTTAAGCTTCTCTAGTTAAGTATAGATCTCTCTTGTAAAATTTTAGATTGAGGTGTGCCATCAAAATTAATCTGTGGCCCTCACATGTTATAATTGGACATTAGGATAAATATCTGTAGAGAAGCCTTTAGGGCCGTTTAAAATACAATTGTGATTGTGTACACGTTCGCGTGACATAATTACAATTGTAAAACTAATTCGGGGTATGCGTTCGTGCAACCTTGAACAAACTTGCTTAATAATAAAAATGGGTTTTCAAAAGCTACTAATTAATTTAGTTCATATAGTCCGAGGTGAGTCATCCACAATTTAATCATACATGGACCTCGTATTAATTTCATAATTTAGATATAACAAATAACAAATGATCTTAGTTTGCTTTAGGCTTGATTAATATATTATCATGGTTGTGGACACGTTCGACATGATTACGGCTTTAAAAACAAAACCAGAGTATGCGTTCGCGCAACTTTGGTCAAACTTTCTTGATAATAACATAGTGTTATTATTTATGGACACGTACGCGTGGCATATTTTTGACGCGCCAAACAAATGCGCACACGTACGCGTGACTCGTTTTAAGATAATTTTCTTAATTTAAAAGCGGTGAAAGGTAAATGCACATAGGTTCTAAAATCAGTAATTAGACAATTCAATAAGACAAGTATGATCAAAGCGATCATGCTAGAATCACGGTACTCGGGAATGCATAACACGTTTTCCCGGGTTAACAGAATTCCTTACCCGAATTTTTGTATTCGTAGACCGTAAATAAGAGTCAAATTTCATCGATTCAGGATTTTAAACCGGTAACTTGGGACACCATAATTATCCCAAGTGGCGACTATAAATTTTAAATAAATAATCCCGTTTCGATTTTTACTTTAATTGGAAAAAACTCCTTTACACCTCTTTCGGGGGTAGTAAAAAGGAGGTGTGACAACTCTGGCGACTCTGCTAGGGATCAGAACCCAAAACTTCTGGTTCAGAGTTCAAGAATTTGAGCTTGTTAATATGATTTTTACTTGTCTTCATTTATTGTTAATATTACTGTATTCTGTGAACCTTTTGTGCTAAATGCTATCTGTTTACCGCTTTAACATTGTTTGAATTGTATATAACTGTCTTTTTACGCCACCCCTCTGGGTCTTCTGAAAATGGTACACACGTTTGCATGGCCCGATTTTTCTATAGAAATTATGCCAAATAGAACGAGGCTGGGCCAGCAACAAGGCCGGGTAGAATTTAGTGCTCCCGGTACGTTGCCCCCTCTTCGGCCCCAGTTGTCCGCTCGGGTAATATAAGTCTAGAACAAAATCCCAGGATTTAAACCTAGAAAAACACAGCCTCATACCAGATCCCTAGTAGAAACGCTTGTTTACATCACGTGCATTTGACTTAGGGGACTCAACACAGGGTTTCGGTCCGTCTAGGACAGGTGTGCCCCAGAATAACAAACCATCCTGATGCATCCTGTGTGTTATGTGAACATTTATTTGATTCGGCTTGCATGCTGACCGGCTAGGAAAATAAAGCAAAAAGAAAAACCAAGAGTGATGTAGGGAAGGAAATAAAACCCGATTTTAAAAAATCCTCGATACATGGAAATGTCCCGAAACTCTGCCAAAATATTTCTAAAAAAAAGAGAAAAAGCAAAAAAAGAAAAAGAAAAAAGGATCATTTCAAAAGAGTCAAATTGTGTCCTTTCCAAATGTGTTAAAGCTGACCAAACTACACAGTTCTGATTCTCACTGGATATGGGATACGTAGGCAACCTACATAAGATTCGACCTCATTTTCAAAAAACATGAGAAAAAAAAGAAGATTGTCAATGGTCAAATAAATGTAGTTTGGAGTCTTGGTCAAAATAAGCCGATTCAACTTCAGCAATGTCTTGAACCGTTCTTGCCGAGATAGCCTTAGAGCATCTTCAGTTGTCAAAGGGATATTTTCGTAAAAGAATGGACAAGTTTGTTAAGTGTCATTTTCCCCCATAAAGTGGTCCTCCCCGCCCTCTTCGTTTGGAATTGGAAGGGGCCACATTTGCAAAATGGTCATTTTTGCAAAATTTAGCATATAGGGGAAGGAACCATGGTCCATTGATTTTTCTTGTAGAAATTGGAAAACCTGTTTTACAAAAAAGGTCCACCAGAGTCAACCCTAACCTTAACCCTCCACAGGTAAAAATGAGCACTGCAAAGGGTATTGTTCTTTCCATTTCTTGTACTTCTGGTTCGGGCATTCAGCTGGGTTCGAAATGCATGAGAAGTGTTTGAGCAACAAACAAGATAAGGGCCTTTGGCAAATTCATCGCTGGTTCGCTTTTATTGTGGAGCTTTTGGGGATCATGGTTTTTCCAAACGAGGAAGGGACAGTGGATACT
Source organism: Nicotiana glauca (assembly GCA_026770625.1). NCBI lineage: Eukaryota > Viridiplantae > Streptophyta > Magnoliopsida > Solanales > Solanaceae > Nicotiana > Nicotiana glauca. The sequence continues at coordinate 35,608 of MU685479.1, forward strand.
CGTATGGTTAGAATTGCACAAATCCTTACAACCAAGGAAGATCATACACTCGTCCCGTTAGTGCTAGCGGATATTTATCGAGCATTGACATTATGCAAAGCTGGGGCTCAATTCTTTAAAGGATGCAATATCCTTCTATAAATATTGTTGATCGAGCATCTTCGCCATCACACCAGATTCATGAGTTATTGTTCGAGCACAGATAACTTCATTGCCAGTTATGAGGAAAGGGTAAAGGATTATAATGTGCCGGAAGGGTTTGAAGCATGGGTATCCCACTTGAAAGCTCTCAAAGCAAGTCAGGTTAAGTGGACTATAGGATGGCTCCCAAAGACAGAAGCCATATATATGACGGCTACCAAGGGTTACCTGAGGTTGATGGGTGTAAGGAGTATCCATCCATATGCGCCGCAGAGGGTCTTAAGGCAACTAGGGAGATATCAGGTGGTGCCTGAAGAAGAAGATCTAACCACCCAAGTCATAGAGCTACATCCATAAGCTGCATTTCCCAAGCTTTATTTCAGCAGGATTGGAATAGCTACCGGTATCTGAAAAATGGCACCCAGGTACAAGATGTTGCAAAATGGGAAGTGGATTCGAATTATGCAGCATGGTTTGAAAAAAGGTCTTGCATAAACAACGAACTAGAACCTGAGCCCAAGCCCGAGCCCGAGCCCGAAAGGCCTGCCAAAAGACCTCATGTTCAAGCTTTTGACGACAAAATCCAAGAAAGGGTGACTTGGGGAGAAAAGGAAACGGAATATCAAGCCGAGATTCATGCCTTGAAAGAGAAGCTGATAAACATGGAATTCAACAATGATCTCCAAGCATAAGAAGATGAAGGTGAAAGAAGAAAATTGGCCCAAGAGAATTAAGCTCTCCGATCCCAAGTTCGAAAAATGAGAATAACAATTGAGACCTCGGGCAGGAGCAGAAAAGACGAAAATCTCATCTACAACCTCACACAAAAGGTGCGTGATTTCGATGATGAATTGCAAAAAACTGAGGCGGAGTTAACAAATGCCCCAGCTAAGTTAGCCAAGAATATGGAGGGATGGGCCAACTTCGTTCAACAATTGAAGGAGAAATATGACAAGGGAATGGTGAGTATAAAGAAAAAGGTAAAGGCCCTTGAAAATGAGATGGCCAAGCAAGCAGGAGACTTCAAAGCAGAAAGGGAGCACTGTTACACCCTGATGTCATAGTTAGAGAAAGACCTACAACAGCTTCAAGAGCAAAATCACATAGCCGAACAAGTTTTAAACACCAGATCCCAACAGATTGGACGGTTGCTTCAAGAGAGATGTATTACCAGAGGAAAGGTTAGGAGAATTGTGGACTACACTGTAATGAAGTGTGATGGGTGTGAGAACATTACCCAATCCATGTTCTTCGCCTCAGTTATGATTTTTGTCCAACAGATCATGGATGATTTGTTCCACCTCCAAGAAGGCATAGCGCAAAGGCCCGCAGCAAGGCCAACTGGAGCAGCGGTGGAAGCACTCATGTATTCTTGACTTCGTTTATTCGAGTTTGTTTGTTAGTTTATGTTTGAATATGTATTGTCAGTTTATTCATTTCGAGTCTGTATTTTTAGTTTTCTTTTAAAATTTGTTGGTCCACTCATCAAGTCTGTCAGTTTTTATCTATAGGTGAAGTCGTCGTCACCAGGGTGGTTGCTTTTTATTTACTTTTATTTTATGAAAAATTGAAAAAGCAAAAAAAAAATGTATCTTTCTTTTATTTTGCACTTACCCCCCAGAACTATGCTTGGTCTGATTCATGCGGCGTCATGATACGTAGGCAATCCCCATAAGATTCGATCATAACCATGAAAATGCGAAAAGAGGAAAAAAAAAGAAGAGAGAAACAAGAAAAACTGTGGAGAGAAACAATGACAAAACAAGAGAGGAGAAATGAGAGAATGAAAGAATAAAGAGCAAGAATAGATCAATGAAAAGCAAGAATGAAAAAGAGAAATTGCAAAATGGAAATTAGTGAAAAGCCGGGATGACGCAAGCAGCCGCTCAAATGCATAATAGAAATGGTTAACTGCTTAGGTGCATTGCATTCCCCAACGTGAGGTTGTCTATCTGTTAAGCTCTAATCACTAACGAGTTTGCTTGTTGTCATCAAGTACAGGCAGGTGGTTAGTTTGTGCGGCATTATGGAAACTTACCCGTACAATACCAGATCCAAAGACAAGTTGATCATGACTGGCCAAGAATTAGATGCAAGTGTTGTTGATCCGTCCAGGGAGGTGGAAGAGTCTGATGTTAACCTGAAGGAGGAGTTGCACAAGTTAAAACACCAAATGGCAGAGATGTACCATGCATGGGTGAAAGGGCACCCACCACCATCATACCCCGCCAACCCTGCTTTCGTCCCACCATTGGCTCAGTCCCATGAACTTCACACTGCTGATTCATCTCTCGGCTTCCCTCATTTCCCCCATTATCAAGGCACCACTTCCCAAACCACACAAGCACCACCAGCTAAACCAATCCTATATCCCCTCCACCAGCCACCCCTATTTTCGTGGCACCACCTCCCGCTACACTCCATCGATCCTCCAGCGAGCCTTTGTTTCAAACCCAAGATAACCAATACTATCCCCCGGAGACTACTTTCAAGGCCACATATCATTACTCCTACACTCCTCGTTTTGACCTCCCAGTTGAGACCGAGAAACCATTTTAAAACCCAGAGCAGGAGGAAATGTTCAAGAAAATAAAAAGCCTAGAACAATCATGTAGAAGTATGCAGGGATTGCGAGGCCAGGTGAGCATGACCTACAAATATTGTGTCTATTTCCTGATGTTTAGTTGCCTATGGGATTCAAGATGCCTAAATTTGATCTATATGACGGGCATGGAGACCCGGTGGCCCACCTGAGGGGATTCTGTAGCAAGATGAGAGGGCCGGGTGAAAAAGATGAGATGTTAATGGCATACTTTAGCCAGAGTCTAAGTGGTGCCGCGCTGGAGTGGTACACTCGGCAGGATCACAACAGGTGGTATACTTGGCCCAAGCATTCGCACGTCATTTTCAGTATAACACCGAGATTGTTCCGGATCGATTTTCTCTAAACAATATTGAGAAGAAGCCTAGTGAAAGCTTCAGAGAGTACGGTTTTTGCTGGAGAGAACAAGAAGCAAGGGTTAACCCTCAAATGGAGGAGGATGAAATGGTGGAATACTTTCTACAGGCTTTGGAGCCCACTTACTTTGGCCATCTAATATCGGCCATAGGCAAGTCATTCAATGAGGTAGTGAAGATGGGTGGCATGGTGGAAGAAGGGCTTAAGTCAAGCAAAATCATAATTTATTCGCCCACCAAAGCAACTACCCAAGCCATTCAAAATGGTACCGGGGGAGTGATAGGAAAGAAGAAGAAAGAAGATGTGGCAACAATTGATTCAGGATCATCGTTGATACCCAATTTTTTCCTAAAGTGTTTTTACATGCAAATACTTTCAAAATAGCATATATAAGTGTGCCCATGTATTTTAATATTTTCCTAATTTTTAAAGGAATTTTTAAATCAATTTATTGCCTATTTTAGCAATACGAAAAGCAATAATTATTTCCAAAATTATCATTTTGGAGAATAGCTTATTTTATTTCCATATTTATACCAAAATATATCTAGGGTAATTTTTATAAATTTATTTGGTATTTTAAAGCTAAATTGCATATAATTGCAATTTTATCCTATTTTAAGAATTAATAGCATTTTACAATTACAAAATTGGTTCCAATATTTTTAAATTAATATTCAAATATTATTAGTTGACTCAATACCTTTAATTTGTTTTCAAAATCATTTTTTTACTATTTTTATAAAATAAACAGGGAAAACTGGCTATTTAAAATTTGGTCTTATTTCGTTTCAATTGCAGCCCCATTACATTTCGTTTGTAGCCAAATTGAACCCCCCTAATTGACTCAATTTTGAATCCCAAATGGACCAGCCCAATTCCACTTAACCCAACCCTTAACCCGTTTAAATTACCTGACCCAATCCCTTTTGATCTGGACCATTGATCTCTGAGATCAACGGCCCCTATCCACCATACCATAATTAAACTATGTGACTACCCTAATCCCCTCATTTATCTCTATCAGCCGCCTCTGAATACCCTCCATCTCTCAAACACTCTCGAATGTTCTTGAAACCCTAATCGCCTTCTACCATTTTCGACCTCCAACTCACCGGAATCCATGGCTTCTCAGGCCATGGATGGCCTTCACTCACCTCCCTCTGCTCTTGAAAGCTTGGTGTTCAAAGTTTTGAGGTTTGACCTCAATGGTATCCGTTTAGGCCTTCTCCTATTCAAGGTTCTATGGCCTCTCTAGCTTTGCTCCGGCGTATCCATGGCATTTCGAGCCTGGTTCTGACTCATCCGACTCAAGATCAGACCTTTTTCCAAGCCTTTCTCATTCTAGGTTTTCGCTGAAACCCTAGCTATTCGAGGTTTTCTCTGATTGTTTTCTTAAATCTATTCTATATTTGTACTATACTTGAGTTTTAAAACTTTTTCCCCAGTTTTTTCTTTCAAAAATTATTTCTCTCTGACTTAGGGTTTCTGAAAATTTCAAAATATTTTTCCGACTTTTCTTTTCCTTTTTGTTTATGTATATATGTCATGCATGTGCTTCTACTGCTTTCTTATGTTTTCTACTATAGATTTTCTTCTGTGCCTTTTCTTCCTACTGTGTTTCTATACCATGCTCGCATGTTCATCCTGCTGTGTTTTTCTTATATGTCTTGTTGATATACTTTTATGATATTTTATTCTCCTACTGCATGTATTTCTTACTGAGTTCTTAAGTTCTTTGTTTGCCTTTTACTGGACCTTATTTGAGTTCCCTTTAAACATGTTTCCTCTACTGTTTCCTTAAGTGTTACACTACCTCTCTTCTCTTCTGAACTTGTTTAAGTCCCCGGTTTTTCTTAAACATGTTCCTTATACCCTCACTATGCTTCAAATCAGTTTCTTTACTGTGTTTGCTTCGAACTTGCTATTGTATCTATTTGTTTCCTCATGAGTCTCTAAAAGAGATCTCTGAGCATGTTTCAATTACTTGCATCCTTGTCTCTGTGTCTGATTCTAAGTAGAAACCCTAGAATTTGAGGGGTTTTGACGAGGTTGATCTTGTGTTTGGACTAGGGTTCTATTTTGGAACCCTCGACTCTTTTAGACTCATTTTGAGTCTATGAACTAAGTTTGAATCTCTTTGTTTACGACTCTGAACTTTTAAATTCCTCTATGCTAGACTCTCATACTGATTAGCACAATAGTTCTTCGTGCTAAGTGTGGCTGTATGCTTTTATACTTGTGATAAATTCTTTCTTTCAAAAAGGTTTTTCAACTTATGATTCAGAATCCTTTTTAGGTTTGATTGATTTTACTGATTTACTGCCTGTTAATTGATTTCCTTTCCTTATTTGCACAAACCGTGTGCTATCAGACTTTTCCTTAAATAAATCTCAATTTACCCTTCTTGTGCTGCTTTGGAAAAGTGTTTGATCGACTTCTTTCCTTAATTATTTTACCCGTTTGAAGTCAGAATCCCTTAATTAAAGGGAAACTTGTGTGATTGATTAACAACTATTTTTTTAAATTATTCTCCTGCCTTATTCTGCTTGTCTTCTACACTATAAAAAGGGAACGACTCCTTTCTCACCAACAAACCTTGAATTCGACACTTTTCAGACACTTTTCTATTACACAACTCTCAATTTAACACTTCTACATAATCTCGTAGCTCTCTTCTATAATCTTCTGACTATTTGCTAGCAATTTCGCTTTTACAAGACTACTGCTTTCTTTTCTTGTTTCCCTGAAACTGCTACTTCTAATTTAATTTTCAGCCTCATCCCAATGTGTTTATTTTACAACTTCTACAATCCTGTCTACTTTGCTGTCTATGCTCAGTGTTAAATATGTATGTTATTCTCTTTGCATCTGTTTCTGCTGTGAATCCCTGTACCCATGTTCCCTTCTATGTGTTGAGTTAAAGTTTAGAACATGGCAACATCCAAATTGTTGCTCATGTTTGGACTTGATCCTTTAAGGGATCCTAACTCCCAAGCAATGTGGCTAACATGCTGGTTGGGGTGTGCCAGCACCTCCAATTGCTGGGTATGACCACCAGCCTGTCTTGGCATTCCCTAGAATCCCCCCTTTTCACTCACACTCTCTCTTAGATTCTAAGTTCTGCCCCCTCATATGAGCCTTGTTTTGGGACCTTGAGTTCCCTCTGAATTTGGACATTTGAGGGTTGACTCTTCCACACTACACAATAACTCAATTCTGCAATGTATTTGGGTGTAAGCACTTCCCGGAGTCCATCTGAGACTCTTAGGGAACTCTGATACATCCCAAATAAGAGAAAGACTTTGGAAATTTGATCTTTGGAGTTGGTTTATTTCATGCTTCAGATAGAAGTCTGAATCAGGTTCTCCTTGGTTGGAATTTTTAGTTTTCTAATGTAATTTATTTCTTTTTCTTATTCAATTTTGGGCTGTAATAATCTTGTAATAACTATTGGGGATTTTAGTGAAAAAGGGAGGGTAAATCATGCATGCAAAAGGGGTAGATATCATGTTCATAGGTATTTATCACGCTTCTGCAATCACGTCCTGCTTTCACTTCTGTGTTTTCATATAGAAATCCTGTTTGTAGGTTCTACATTTTCATATAGAAATCATGTTTACAGGTTCTGCATTTTTCATATAGAAACCATGTCTATAAGTTTCTACATTTCTGCACTTTATAGAAATCCTGCCTATAAGTTTCTACACTTCTGCATTTTGTAGAAACCATGTCTATAGTTTCTGCATTTCGTATAGAAACCATGTCTATAGCTTCTGCATTTCCATATAGAAATCCTGTTTATAGGTTTTGCATTTTCATATAGAAACCATGTCCGTAAGTTTCCGCATTTATGCATATCACATAGATAACATGTCTATAGGACTTCCCAAATTCTGAATATGCATCTTTCACTAGGCAAACGTATTTATAGGTATAAATAACAAGCATCATTCTAGACACCATGCCTATTGGACTTCTGCACTTTTTTTTCGACTGTAAACGTTTTAAATCATTTGCACCAAGAAAGTATGCCTATAAGAGTTATCAGCTAAATCTGAATTGTCTATTTTGCCTATAAGTCTTAAAATCAGTAAATAGCAATGCTTAATATCTACAGAACTTATGTTTTCTGTAACCCACAAGTCTTCTTCTTTAAAATCAGTACACTTCTGCATTAATAGATATCATGCCTATAGGTTTCACCTAGGCAAGCCATAAGGTAAACTAGTTAATTAAATTAGTCTTCATTAAATTACAACTAGTAGGCAAGTCTGATTCGGATTTCTTATCTGAAATATGTAATATACCAGTCTGCCACAACCTTTAAGTTTAATTAAGACCATAACCAGTATGTGCAAGACATGCTAAACAATCTGTCTTTAAGTTGAGGAGGCCTGTTTGAGCCTTTAATTGTTATGTGTGTCCCCATATCTGCCCTACGTGTTTTTTATTATCACCTTAGAATTTTATCCTTTAAAAACCACAAAAATGCTCAAATCTCCCTTCCCTTTAGGACTAGTAGTCCCAAATGCCTCCGGGGCTGATAGGATTGGGGATGGGTAATAGTATGCAATAAGTAAAACGAGACTATTTCGTGTTTAATACCTTAACGGGGTGGGATAAGGTAGATGTGGATATGATGACCACGCGATAATACCACGTGTATAAACGGTTACAGGGTGTTGTGTGGGGTGATCCATATTATGTATAAACTTAGGACCCCTTCCCTTACTTGTTTATTTATTTCAGAATTTCAATTGCTTTTTCTCAAACTCAAGCTTCTCTAACTACTTTTACCCCCAATTACTCGTAACGACTATGTGAAAATCTCCTTCTCTTTTACTCGTTTATTTATTTTGGAATTTCAATTGGTTTTTCTCAAACTTCAGCTTCTTTAACTGCTTTTAATTGCAATTGCTTACGACAATCATGTTAAACCTCCCTCTCATATTTGTCACTCTTACTTGTCTACTTATTGTTTGCGCTTAAAGTCACAATTGTAGCTTGGCCGGGAACCACACTAGTGGATCTCGAGAGGTGCCTAACACCTTCCCCTCGAGATAATTTCTAGCCCTTACCCAATCTGTGGTTTCTAAATTACAATTCTTTGTAGTGTCCTAATGCACTTTAATCATTAAGTGGCGACTCTTCAATTCAAAACCCAATTCCCAAAAGGGAACGAGTTGTCCTTCAAAATTTCATAAACCCGATTTCGCGAAAAAAAGGGGGCATCGACAGCATGACGACTCTGCTGGGGATTTCTTTAAGGCTTTTACCATTTCATGCTATTTGTGACTTTACTCTTCCTTATATGTCTTTATTTGCTTAATGTTTTTAAGTATTTATTTCCCTCTTCTACTTCGGAACTGACTTGGCTCTTTGTTTCTTTCCTTTATTTCTCTTAATGCTCCTTTATCGCTTTCCTTTAATACTGTTGTAAATTATGAGAAACTATTGTAATAATTACTTTATGAATGTGCAAATACGTGACAACTTATTTGATTATTATAAGTGCATATTCAACATCATATTCCACTCGTGCCGAACAAAATACCATAGCAACGATTATAACGAGTAGTTGCGCCCTTCTGATATTATCACCCTCTAAATCTGGCAAAGGCATATTTGCGGTAAAACCAGTCGATCAACGGTGTAGTCGACGGTTCCGTGCCTTTCCCTCTTGAGTTTTCTGCTCAGGGGTACCATTCTAATATCCCATAGAAATCCTACTCTGTTTAATTGTGCATGCATCATTGTCAAACCTAGCCGAGTCAGTTATGTTGTCCGCATAATTACTCTTTAAGATAGCCTTGTCCAAAGTCCACTTGGTTTCCTTGAAACCCAAACGGACACTACCACGTTCTGTGCATTCATTTGGAGAACTAAATATTTATTATGCCAATTATTGATATTTAATAGTCGAGTTTGGTGGGGGTAAGGGTCTAACACTTTTGTCTTGCAAAAATGAGGCACGAGGTCCCCATATTTGGCATGGTCACCAACATCCACCCCAAATTGTTAAGATGGTGGGAAGATCTTCATTCCAGTGATCAAGCTTTTGTCCGAAAATACCTGGGAAATCTACCCTCTCTCTTGGAAATTCAACCCAATAACAAAATTATTGAAGCTGCCACCCCGTTTTGGGATTGCGATAGGTCTGTGTTTCGCTTTGGGGAGATTGACTGGCTGGTATACCATGGGAAACTCCGGGTCTGCTAATGCCCGAGAACCGCAAGGATCGAGGCTTTCTCAAGATGATGGGTCTAAAGAAGAATCCGGATTTAACTTGCCTGAAGGAGTCGTACATTCCCTTTGAATATTTGTACAAAAGGTACGGTCACAGCAAATCTTATCGTACTTACCTTAAGGAGTTTTCCCTCACATCATTGGGGAATATCCATAGAAGAGACTTTGTCTTCATGTTCTGCTTCTTAGGGATGATATTATTTCCTATGAAGAAAGCGAGGATCCATACCCGACTAGCCATGGTCACTAAGACCTTAATGGAAGGAATTGACGGGCAACCATTTAGCATAGTGCCTATGATTATTGTCGAGATATACCGAGCCTTGGAGAAATGCTAACAGGGAGCCAAGCACTTCGAGGGTTGCAACTTGTTACTCCAACTCTGGCTCATGGAACATATCCAGAAGGGTGAGTATCGACAGGAGATCTAGCGTAGGGATTAAGATGATCATATTGCCTTCCATCAGCCAAAGCGAATGAACTATATGCCCAATATGTTTGCTCAACCAGGAGATGCCAAAGGATGGGTAGAATTGTTTGAAAATCTGACGGAGAACCAAGTACAACGGATGTTCGAATGGTTCCCTACTAAAGAGTTCATTGCCCGATCCAGGGATGCACCATTTCTTATACTTATTGGTTTGAGAGGAACGTATCCTTATGTCCCTCTACGAGTCATGAGACAGGCCTGTAGGAAGCAGGTTATACCAAGGGTCGACAAGATGAGTCACTTCCGGGCTGATTTCCAAGCTGATGACATCCCTTACAAGTGTCGAGCCCAACACATGTGGAACTGCAAAATTGTCATGGGAAGAGACACTATTGAGCCGGACAGGTACCATACTGGTTATACTCCATACTATCCAAGCTGGCTGGACGATAATCATAATGGTCTGGGTCAATCTGGGTTTGTTCAAGGTCATAGGATCATCTTTGAAAAGGCTGAAGCACAGGTTAAGTACAACCAACTGCGCAAGAGGATTCAGGAATGCGAAAGTAAGCACCATGAAATGCAATAAGCCAACCAAAAGTTGATTGAAGAGTGGAAAGACATGGCTGTCAGCGCCAACAAGTGACTGGGGTGCTTGGAGTGGGGTTTGGTGGAGCTGGAAAGAAAGTTCATCAAGAGGATCAAGGACTACTAGAATGCTGAGGGAAACGAAGTTGGACACTTGGCCAGAGCCTACTTACTGCTAGGACTTCGCGAGCTGGTGAAGCTGTTTGATGGAGCCAAAGATGCTGAGTCTGGGGAAGGTCCTTCTAGGACTAAGTAGTTAGGATTCCTTTTCTTTTGCTTAAATGTAATAAGGCCAATTGCCATTAATAACATTTTTATTTTCTACTATTTTAGTGTCATTTTGGGATTCATCTTATTTTTATCAATAAAATGAGGCATTTAGCATTATAAGTTCTCCAAATCAACTTGTTGCTAGGCCTACCTCGGGCACAAAGAGGTTCCCCAAATTAGGACACGATTTATATTTTCGCATTATGTGTTTAAATATCGCAACATCTTTTCTTATAATCCTCACTAACTTGTTACCTTTTTGATTTTTTACTTTTGTTCCCCTCCCCAAAGGTTAGTTCGTGCACTCTGACATTGTTATCATACTCCACAAGATCCAAGGGCCCTCCACCCACTCCTCCTCCTAGTCCCATCAGAAACAGGAACAAGGGAAAGATGGAAGATTTGAGCAACATCATAAAGGAAAACTCGGTTGAACGGTGTTGATACCCAATTTTTCACTATATATTTTTATACCCAAAATATTTTCAAAATAATATATATAAGTACACCAAATGGTTTTGGCATTTTAATGATTTTTAAACCAACTTATTGCCCATTTTGTTTACCATAAAATCCGATAATTATTTCCAAAACTATTATTTTGGTGGGCAATTTATTTTTATTCTCATATTTATATCAAAGTATAGCTAACATGGTTTTAACATATTTTTACAAATTCGTTTGGTATTTTTTAAAACTAAATTGCATATAATTGCAATACTAGCCTCTTTAAGATTTTATAGTATTTTATAATTATAAAATTAGTTCCAGTATTTTTATATTAATATTTATATGTCATTAACTGATTCAGTACCTTTAATTTAATTTAAAAATCATTTCTATCATTTTATAAAAAATAAAAGGGAATCTGGCTATTTAAGTTTTGGCTTCATTTCATTTCAATTATAACCCCAATTCCATTTCAATTTTAGCCTAAAATCAACCCAATTTCAAATCCAATTAAACGGCCCGATTTTCATTTTTAACCCGACCCCTTGACCCAATAAAATACATTCTTTCCTTTTTTAATTCACCCTTACCCTCAAAACCCTAATCATTTACCAAAGACAGTCGCCCTCATTTCCCAAATCCTCTCTAGCCCTCTCCGAAACCCTAGCTTTATTTCGCCTATTTTCATCTCCTCTCCACCAGAATCCATGGCAGCCTTGGCCATGATTGGCTTCTACCCACTCACCCTCGTCGTTAGACCTTGGTTGTTCGAGGTTTTGAAGGTTGACTTCGATGGTTCTCTTTTTAGATCTTCTCAGATCTGTAATTCTATGGCCTCTCCGACCATGCTCCGGCGTATTTAAGCTCTAAAAGCCTGATTCTTGACCTCTCCGACTCGAGATCGGACCTGTTTATAAGCCTTTCTCATTTCTAGGGTTTCTCTAAAACCCCAAAGCTATTCAAGGTTTTTCTCTGGTTGTCTTCTTAGATCTATGCTATATCTGTGCTCTAATGGAGTTTTAAAACATTTTCCCCAATTTTCCTTTCAAAATTTATTTGTTTCCGATTTAGGGTTTCTGAAGAAATCTTAAGATGTTTTATGACTTTTCGTTTTCTTCTTTTCTTTGTGTGAATCTGTCTTTTCCATGTTCTTATGTTCTTTTCTCGCGTGTTTGCTCCTATGTTCTTGTATTTACCGTATTATGCATGTTCTTCTATTTGTGCTATGTTATTTCTTCTACCGGTTTCTATAGCACGCTTTTACATGTCTATCTTATGAGTCCCTTTACTGTATTTTTACTGAGTTTTTAATCCCTTGTTTGCCTTTACTGGACTTTCGTTTTGAGTTCTAAGCATGTTTCATCTACTGTTTTCCTAAGCTTATATCGCCTCTTCTCTTCTGAACTTGTTTGAGTGGCAAGCTTTGCTTAAACGTGTTCCCTGTGCTTCAAATTGGTTTCTACATTCCATTTGCCTTGAACCTGCTATGCTATTTGTTTGTTTTCTCATAAGTCTCTGAAAAAGACTACTGAGCCTGTTCTAGTTGTTGTCTTCTCGTCTATACATCTGATTCGAGTCGGAAACCCTAGTATTTGGGGGTTTTTGGGCAGGCTTGACTTTGTGTTTGGGCTAGGGTTCTATTCAGGACCCTTGACTCTCTCAGACTCATTCCGAGTCTACAAAATGAACTCGACCTCTTTGTTATGACTCTGAATTTTTTCTACACTAGTCTCTCTCTTGTTTTACATGTCTGTATGCTTTATATATGATAAACTTTTCTTTCAAAAGGCCTTTTGCCAACTTGTGATTGATTCCGAATTCCTTTTTATAAGGTTTGATTGAGTGTTACTGATTTTCTCTAAATTAAACCCCTCTCCACCTTTCCTGGTTGGATTCATGCATACCAAACCTCAACTCCTGATTTTACTGGCTGTTGATTGATTGCCTTTCCTTGTTTTTGCCCAAACCGTGTACTACTAGGCTCTTTCCTTAAATAATGTCTCTGTGTATTTACCCCTATTATGTTACTCTGGAAAAGGGTTTTTAGTTATTTTCTTTCCTTAATTACCTTATACCCGTTTGAAATCAAATCCCTTGACTGAAGGGAAATCATTGAGACTGATTTTCAAAGTTATTTCTTACCTCTTCCTACTTGTTTTCTGCACTATAAAAGGGGGCTACCCTTCTGCACTTGGAAAGACTTCTTTTCTGCACTTGAGACCTCACAGTTGAACAGACTCTCGAATTTCACTCTTATACACATAGCTCTGCTTTATACTCTCTTCTTCTCTCTACTTCTACTCTTTACCTTCTGAAGTACCTTTGAGTTCTCTCTGAACTTTCAAGTGTTCTGCTGAGAATTTGAGTTTGTTCCTGCTATTTGCTTGCTCTGTTGTTCTGCTTATTCTTACTTTGCAACTGGTATGTTTCTCTTAGTTTAAATAATGCTACTCCACTACGTGTTTACATTCTAATTTTGTTTGGCTTTCCCTCACTATGTTTATGCAACTTTGCTACTACTTTTCTTATGTGAATACCCTTTCCCTTTCCCCCTTGTATGTGAGTATGGTTCAAGGCATAGCAGCACTATAATATTGCTGTCTATGACTCTGAACTGGGTTCTTTGAATCCCTAACTCAATTAATTCCTACTCCCATTCCCCTTTTATGTGCTAAAGCCTTGGAATAGGGTCTGATAGTGTCCTAATCATTATCCAGACCTTAGCCTGACCTTCAAAAGGTCTGCTCCTAGCTTGTTCAACTAAACAAGTGGTCAGGGGTGTACCAGCCTACTTATGGCTAGGTATGACCACCACCTGTCATGGCTCCCTAATTCCCTTTCACTTTGCACCTATTCCTAGCTATAAGGTCTGCCCCTCTCTTGCAAGCCATGCTTTGGTTCCCCCTGAGCTCCCTCTGAACTTGGATGCCTGAGAGCTAGCTTTTCCACACTGCACTGTTCCTAATTCTAATGGTATCTGGGGTGTAAGCAATGCCGGGGATCCCTGAGATTCCTTGGAACTTTGAAACACCCTGTATAATGAGAAGGCTTTGGAAATCTGGATCCCGGAGTTGGTTAAACACATATTATTGGACATTAAGATTGAATTAGGCTCCTCGGATCTAGCTGTTGGCTTTTGATGTAATTTTTATAGCTATTTTCTGGTTTGTAGTAATTTGTATAAAAAAAACTCGGGGAATATAGTAAAATGGTGTGGGAGGGGTTTTACTTTCTTGCATCAATAAGGGTAGATATCATGCTTTAGGACTCTCTTTTTTAGAAATCCTGCCTATAGATCTATTTGACATCTCTGATTCAATCACATAGATACCATGCCTATAAGGTTTAACGTTTAATTATGCTGCAAGTCACCTAGATATCCTGCCTATAGGGTTTAAGGTTTAACCATACTGCAAATCACATAGAAAGCATGTATATGGGATTTAACGCTCATATTCTGTAACTAACGCATGTAGAGATCCTGCCTATAGGAATTCTAAGCTTTTCTGAAAATTCATGTATATATATCATATCTATAGGGAATGCATATTCATTAGGCAAACCGTAGGATTAATTAAAAAACAGTCATCTCTTCATAAATTCTTTAACAGGTTCTGAAAAATCAAAATGTAGATATTATGCCTATAGGGTTGCACATCAAATTCATCTGATAATAATCTGTTAATTGGTCCTCGACACCTTAATTCAGTAACAATTTCAAAAGCCTTAATCCTTTTGATAAAACTCTCTCGAATCAGTGTACATTTGTCCTAAAAGTTGAGTTCTTCAAATCTGAATCCTTTCTGAAACGGTTTCTTTTCTAATATTCTACCTAAGCATTTTCCAACTAAATTCTAGTCTTCCTGAACTTGTGTTTTAAAAGAGTTCTGCAGCTTACTCTTTTCCTCAGATAGTTCTATCTTTTCTCCGAAATTTTTTACAATTATTTCTGTTTTTTATAACCGGACAGTCCGCTGATTTTCTTTAAAACTTATTTCTAAGCTAAGTCTGTAGTCTGTTCTTTCATTCAAAAACTCTTCTGTATTAGCCTATCTTCTGAAATCAGTACTTTTCTAAATAACTCGCATTGAATACCTAAATACCTTACAACTGTATCCGTGTTGCCTAATGAAGACTTTCTGCCTAAAACACATGCGTTGAACCAATCCGTTAGCTGCTTAAATTTAATCTAAGTCCAAACTAGTATTTGTTAAGGCATGCTAAACTAAATGCTTGTTTGATTTCTGGGGTTAATTTGGGCCTTGTATTTCTGTTTGTTCTCCTCTTTTACTTGCTACTTATTTTGAATGTCGCAACTAGAATTTTATCCTTTAAAACTCCATAAAGGCCCCATCCCTTTCTTCCTTTTTAGGATTAGAAGTCCTACTCGGGATTGATAGGATTGGGACGGGTAGTAGCATGCGATAAGTGAACGATACCGTTTCGCACTTTAATACCTTAACGAGGTGGGAACTGTAGACATGGAGATGATAATCACACGATAACACTATTCGTACAATTGGATACCGGTGTTGTGTAAATGATCCATGTGATATATAAACCTAGGAACCCCTCCCTCTTTATTAGTTTTGATAATTTCCAGATTTTCAAAAGCTGTCCAATTTTCAACTTCCGTTTCTCGTACTTCTTTAAGTTGCTTGCATCAATTATCTGATCCCTTCACCTTTCCTCTCCTACCTTTTCTATGATTGCAAAACTACTTCCTTCCAAATTTCAGCTATTTTAAATCCTATTTGTGCTTTTATTTGCAACTGTTATGTGAATGTTTTCCTCGTATTTGGAATGCTTGCTTGTCTACTTGTTTGCATTTAAAGTCACAATTGTAGCATGGCCGGGAACCACATTAGTGGATCTTGAGGGGTGACTAACACCTTCCCCTCGAGATAATTTTAAGCCCTTACCCAAACTCTGGTGTTCATCTTTAATTCTTCTTAAAGTGTCCTAATGCACTATAATTATTGGGTGGCGACTCTCCAAAATCCAAAACCCAATTCCCAAAGTGGGAATAGAGTTGTCTTCCCAAATGTCATGAACCAGATTCCGCGAGGAAAAAAGGGGGCGTCGACAGCATGGCCACTCTGCTGGGGATTTCTTTAGGATTTTAACCATTACATGTTATTTGTGACTTCATTATTTCTTTAATTACCTTTATTTCTTGCCTTTTAATTATTTCATCATGAAAAACTAACTTGGCTCTTCATGTCTTTCCTTTCATTTAACTACTTTCCTTACTGCTTTATTATTTCAATGCCGTTGTAATTTTGAGCATTTATTGTAATAATTTATTTTATGTACGTGAAAATACATGTCAATCTGTTTCATTCTTGTAAATTGCATCTTCAACATCATACTCCACTCGTGCCAAAAAAAATCCTAAAAGCAACGCTTATAATGAGTGGTTGCGCTCTTCCGATATTATCACCCCCTAAATTTGGCAAAGGCATATTTGTGGTAAAACCAGTTGATCAACGGTGTAGTCGACGGTTCCGTGCCTTTCCCTCTTGAGTCGTCCGCTCAAGGGTACCAATCTAGCACTTCAAAATAGAAACCTTATTCCATTTAAATCGTACATACATCATGGTCAAACCTAGCCGAGTCAGTTATGTTGTCCACATAATGAATCATTAAGATAGCCTTGTCCAAAGTCCACCGGGTTTCCTTGAAACCCAAACGGACGCCTTCACATTCTGTGCATTTATTTGGAGAACTTAAGTTCTTTGCTATGCTAATTATTGATTTAAATAGTCGAGTCTGGTGGGGGTAAGGGCCTAACACTCTGTTTTGCAGAAAATGAGGCACAAAATCCCCAGATTTGGCATGTTAACCAATATTCATCCAAGGCTGCTGAATTGGTGGAATGACCTCCACTCAAGTGATCAAACACTCGTCCGCAAGTATCTAGGGAATCTGCCTTCTCTCCTAGAAATTCAGCCCAACAACAGAACCATAGGGGCTGCAACGTTGTTCTGGGATAGTGACAAATATGTGTTCCGCTTTGGTGATCTTGAAATTACTCCTTTACTTGAAGAAATAGGGGGTTTAGCTGGAATTCCTTGGGAGACTCCGGGTTTGCTTATGCCCGAAAATCACAAAGGAAAGGGTTTCCTTAAAATTAAAAACCTAGACTTAACATGTTTGAAAGACTCCTACATCCCATTTGACTATCTATATGAGAGGTACGGCTATAGCAAGTCATACCGCACCTATTCAGACAAATTTTCTATCACCTCATTGGGGCATGTCCATAGAAGGGTTTTTGTCTTCATGTTTTGCTTTTTGGGGATGATCGTATTCCCCATGAAGAAGGCTAGGATCCACACCAGACTAGCCATGGTAACCAAAACTCTGATGGAAGGGATTAGTAGACAGACATTCAGCATAGTGCCCATGATCATCGCCGAGATATACCGCGCCTTGGACAAATGTCAACAACAAGGTAGTCATTTTGAGGATTGCAATTTATTGCTTCAGCTGTGGCTCATGGAACACCTCCAGAAAGGAGAATACCGACAAGAGATTCTACGTAGAGATTGGGATGATCATATCGCCTTCCACCAGCCAAGGTGTATGAATTATATGCCTAGAATGTTCGCACAGCCAGAGGACGCCAAAGGATGGGTGGAATTATTTGAAAATCTGAAAGAAGACCAGGTACAGTGGATGTTTGAGTGGTTCCCCATGGATGAGTTCATCGTTCGATCCCGAGATGCACCATTTCTCTTACTGATTGGCTTGAGGGGAACTTATCCTTACGCTCCTCTTCGAGTCATGAGACAAGCTGGGAGAAAACAAATCATACCGATGGTCGATAAGACAAGTCACCTCAGGGCTGATTTCCAGGATGATGATAGCCCTCACCGGTGCCAAGCTCAGCATATGTGGCATTGCAAAATCGTTTTTGGGAAGGAATCCATCGAACCAGACAGGTACCACGCCAGTTGGGTGCCATATTATTTGTGTTGGTTAGAAGACAATGGCATGGGTCAGCCGAGATTCGTTCGAGGTCACGGAATTATTGACGAGCATGCTGAAGCACAGGGTGAGTATAATCAACAGGCAAGAGAATTCGAGAGTGTGAAAGTGAGCATCGGGAAATACAAGAAGCCCATCAGAAATTGACCGAGGAGTGGAAAGAAATGGCTGTCAGCGCCAACAATAGGTTAGGGTATTTGGAGCGGGGTCTAGTAGAGCTAGAAGGAAAGTTCATCAAAAGGATCGAAGACTGCCAAAACGCTGAAGGAAATGCAGGCGGACATCTGGCCCGAGCCTACTTGCTACTAGGACTACGCAAGTTGGTGGAGCTGTTCGAGGGAGACAAGACTGCCAAATCTGGGGAAGGTCCTTCTGGGACCAAATAGTTAGGAACCATTTATTTTGCTTTAATGATATAATAAGTCCAACGGCCACTAGTGACATTTATTTTCTGTTATTTAGAGTCGTTTTGGATTCGTCTTATTTTTGTCAATAAAATGAGGCATTTAGCATTATAAGTTCTCCGAAACTATTTGTCGCTAGGCCTGCCTCGGGCACAACGAGGCACCAAAATTAGGACACGACTTATACTCTCGCACAATATGTTTAAATACTGCAACATTTTCCTCAGAACCCACACTAACTTGTTACTTTTTTTTTTCTTTTTTTTTATTCCCCTCCCCAAAGGTTAGTTCGTGCATTCCGGCACCATCAGCATATTCCACAAGATCCAAGGGCCCTCCACCTCCTCCTCCTTCGAGACCTGTCCGGAACAAGAACAAAGGAAAAATGGAAAACACAAGTGCTAGAAAGGAGATTGAAAGGGAGGAAACTTCTCAGGGTACCCCAATTGCTAAAGGAACTGCTGCTCATCTTGAACAAAAGTTGCTGAAATTCCAGGAAGAGTTGGACCAAGTTCGGAACTTGGAAAGCCTATCATTCTCTCTTGCTACTCCTGATGTCAACACCCAGAATCTCGTACCTCCACAAAACACGCCACAACCACAAATACAACCTACTCACGTCCAAACCTGCAACACATGCAAAAATGCTCCATTACTCATCCCCGAGCCACTGAACACCACAAATGACCATCTCAATAACACTCCTATCTTTGTGGAAACTATACCTCACTACACCCAACCGATCTCAAATGCACCTGAGTCGGATGACAAAGACTCCCTCATCAGGAACTTAGCAGCTGAGCTCAAGAAGTTAACTAGCCAGTTCCAGGGTGTCGAAGGTAGCAAAGGCATTGAAGGGCTGAACTATGAAGACTTATGCATTCAGCCAGATGTGGAACTTCCGGAGGGGTACAAACCTCCCAAGTTCGAAATGTTCGATGGAACCGGAGATCCCAGAGTCCACCTGAAGACCTATTGCAACAAGTTAGTTGGGGTTGGAAGAGGCGAGAAAATCTGCATGGAACTCTTCATGAGGAGCTTGAAGGGAGATGCGCTATCCTGGTATATCAGTCAGGACCTTAGGAAATGGGCGAGTTGGGTAGGCATGGAATCGGACTTTTTGGATAGATTCCGTTTCAATATAGAGAATGCATCGGATGTGTTCTACATACATAATTTGAAGAAGAAGCCCACCGAAACATTCCACGAGTATGCTACTCGTTGGAGGTCAGAAGCTGCAAAGGTCAGGCCAGCCCTGGAAGAAGAGCAAATGAATAGGTTCTTCGTCCGGGCTCAGGATCCCCAATATTATGAAAGGTTGATGCTGATCGAGGGTCAAAAGTTCTCTGATATCATCAAACTCAGTGGAAAGAATCGAAGAGGGCATCAAGAATGGTATGGTAACAAATCTTGAAGCATTGCAAGCAACCAATAAAGCTTTACAAACTGGTGGCGCGTCCAATAAGAAAGATGTAAGTGTCGTAATGATCGCACAGGGAGCCAAATCACCACCAAAATACCACACTTACCCATCACTTCCACTTACATATCAGCCTATCCCAAATTACCAAGCACCCACACCCTCCTATCCACCTTTCGTTTACCAGTCCTCTCCACCTCTCACATATCAACCCACCTCACCCAGATACTCTAAACCAGCACCTGTTTACCAAGCTTATAATGCTCAACCCTCTCACTATCAATTACCGCCCAACCGTCAAAATATTCCAAGACACAAACAAAATTTTGACCGTAAACCTCCCAGACAATACACAGCCATCGCAGAACCAATTGACCAACTATATGAGAGACTCAAAGCTACTGGTTACGTCACTCCTATTCCAGCCAAAGCTCCAAAAAATCCCTCCCAGTGGGTCAACCCCAACAAGACATGTGCGTATCACTCTGGCATGAAAGGACACACCTTGACGAGTGTCGTTCGTTGAAAGATAAGATTCAGGTCATTATAGCAAAGGAGCCCGCTCCTAATGTTTGTAACAACCCCCTACATGACCACAAAGGTAAAGACATTCATATGATCGAGATCGAGAATGATTGGGACCCCAAAGGGTTAATAGGTTTGATTGCTGAAGGGGAGAACCAAAGAAGCCGGCAGTTATCCTTAACCTAATTGTTGTGCAGAATCAGCCCTCCATGGATGATGAAATAAGTATGTCTATGCCTCTTGAATTTGAAGCACCTCTTTCTGCAAAGGCGTCTGGACTAATCGAAGTTGAATTCGGAGTTCCAAAGGCACCTACACCCTTTGAAGTTGTTGTGTTACCACCAAGGGTGCCTATTCCGGTGGCATTGGCTGACATGATACCATTCCACTCAAATGCCATACCATGGGATTACACTGCCGAAGCTAGGAGGAAAGGAAAGACAAAGACAGGAGAAATGATTGCCGCACAAGGAATGACTAGAAAAGGGAGGGTCTACACCCCATGTCACGCCCCAAATTCGAGGGACATGACCGACGCCCGACCGGGTAGCCCCAGTCAAGCGGACCTAGGTGCCTTTCCTAACCCACGTGTTACCCCTGTATTTTTCATCACTTATTAACCAAAGGATTAAGCAGTTTATAATTGAAATCACACTTTTTCAAACATTCACAACATGCTTAATTACTTAACAAATTTACAACTTACAA
>MU685479.1:61424-115839 GCA_026770625.1 Nicotiana glauca
TTGAGAATTTTGAGAACAGACCTAAGTCCAACCTGGAAGAAACTGAGGTCATTAATTTGGGAGATGCAGAGAATGTCAAAGAAACTCGCATCAGAGTTCACTTGTCGCCATCAGACAAGGAAGAATATGCAAATTTTTTGATAGAATATGAGGACATATTCGCCTGTTCGAACGATGGTATGATTGGTCTCAGCATGGCCATCGTAGCTCATAAGCTGCCAATAGATCCAGCCTGTCCGCCGGTAAAGCAGAAGCTCGGGAAATTCAAGCCCGACATGAGTTTGAAAATCAAAGAAGAGGTTACCAAGAAAGTCAAAGCTAAGGTTCTCAAAGTGGTAGAGTATCCAACATGGTTAGCCAACATCGTGCAGTACCAAAGAAGGATGGGAAGGTTAGAATCTGTGTCGACTACCGGCATCTCAACCGAGCCAGTCCCAAAGATGACTTTCCCTTGCCAAACATACACATTCTTATCGACAATTGCGCCAAGCATGAGTTGCAGTCCTTTGTTGATTTTTTCGCTAGGTATCGTCAGATATGGATGGATGAGGAAGATGCAGAGAAAACAACCTTCATCACGCCGTGGGGAATGTATTGCTACAAAATGATGCCATTTGGATTGAAGAATGCTGGCGCCAACTACATGAGGGCCATGACTACTATATTTCACGACATAATACACAAGGAGATCGAGATATATGTGGATGATGTCATCGTCAAATCCAAGAAAGCCACTGATCATATGGAAGATCTGAGAAAGTTCTTCAACAGACTGAGAAGGTATAACCTGAAACTAAATCCCGCCATGTGTGCATTTGGGGTTCCTGTCGGAAAACTACTAGATTTCATCGTGAGTCGTCAAGGAATAGAATTGGACCCATCAAAGGTCAAAGCCATCCAAGAATTGCCACTGCCAAAGAACAAGAAGGACGTAATGAGTTTCCTAGGGAGACTCAACTATATCAGCCGGTTCATACCCCAGTCCACAGTCATTTGTGAACCCATCTTTAAAATGCTAAAGAAGGACGCTGCTACTAGATGGACCGACGATTGTCAGAAAGCCTTTGACAGAATCAAGGAGTACTTGTCAACGCCACCAGTCTTGGCTTCGCCCGAGCCATGAAGGCCTTTATTGCTTTATCTTACAGTTTTGGATGGAGCATTCGCTTGTGTTCTGGGACAACATGATGAGACAGGAAGAAAGGAGCAGGCCATCTACTACCTCAGTAAGAAGTTTACCCCGTACGAGGCTCGTTACTCCTTATTAGAGCACACCTGTTGTGCTCTGACTTGGGTAGCTCAGAAATTGAGGCATTATTTCTGTGCTTACACCACTTATCTCATATCCACGATGGACCCGCTGAAGTACATTTTTCAGAAGCCTATGCCCACTGGCAAGCTCGCCAAGTGGAAAATCTTGTTGAGTGAGTTCGACATTGTTTACGTGACTTAGAAAGCAATCAAGGGTCAAGCCATCGCAGATCACCTTGCCGAGAACCCTATCGGCGGAGAATACGAACCCCTAAAAATGTTTTTTACTGATGAAGAAGTGTCCTTCGTAGGAGAAGATGTTGCGGAATCCTACGATGGTTGGAGGTTGTTTTTCGACGGGGCCACCAATTTTAAACGGTTGGCATAGGGGCAGTCCTAGTATCAGAAATCGGCCACCATTACCCGGTATCCGCCAAGCTCAGGTTCCCTTGCACAAACAACATGGCTGAATACGAAGCTTGCATCCTGGGACTCCAGATGGCCGTTGACATGAACATTCAAGAGTTACTAGTGATCAGGGACTCAGACCTGCTCATACATCAAGTTCGAGAAGAATGGGCAACAAAAACTCGAAGATACTTCCCTATTTGCATCACATAAAGGAGTTAAGGAAAAGATTCATAAAGACAGAATTTCAGCATATCCCCAGGGTCCAGAACAAGTTCGCTGACGTATTGGATACTTTGTCATCCATGATCCAGCATCTAGACACGAATTTCATTGATCCCATCCCGGTAAATATTTATGATCAGCTAGCTTATTGTGCTCACGTTGAGGAAGAAGCGGACGAAAAACCATGGTTCCACGACATCAAGGAGTTCTTGACAACACGGGAATATCCAGGGCTTGCCAATGCTACTCAAAAGCACACACTTTGGAGATTATCCAACAACTTCTTTCACAGCGGAGGAATTCTGTACAGGAGGACTCCCGATTTGGGTTTGCTAAGGTGTGTCGAAGCAAAAGAAGCAACGAGACTATTGGACGAAGTACACGCAGGGACTTGCGGGCCGCACATGAATGGTTTTGTCTTAGCAAAGAAGATACTTCGAGCAGGTTATTTTTGGATGACTATGGAAATAGACTGTATCAAATATGTTCGCAAATGCCATCGCTGTCAGATACATGCAGACATGATAAAGGTGCCTCCAAACAAGCTTACTTCAACAAGTTCACCGTGGCCGTTTGCCGCCTGGGGAATGGATGTCATTGGACCTATCGAGCCTGCCGCATCTAATAGGCACAGATTTATCCTGGTGGCAATCGATTAGTTTATCAAATGGGTTGAAGCAGCTTCATACAAAGTAGAGACTAAGAAGGTTGTGGCAGAATTCGTCCGTGATTGTATTGTTTGCCGATTCGGGTTTCCAGAATCAATAATCACTGACAAATCAACAGCGACTTGATGAAAGCAATGTGTGAAACGTTCAAAATCAAACACAAGAACTCTACAGCCTATAGGTCTCAGATGAATGGAGCTGTAGAGGTGGCCAACAAGAATATCAAGAAGATACTAAGGAAGATGGTCGAAAGTCACAAACAATGACATAAAAAGTTAGCATTTGCTTTGCTGGGATACCGCACCATGGTCCACACATCAACCGGGGCAACTCCCTACATGCTGGTTTATGGTACAGAGGCGGTCATTCCCGCCGAGGTAGAAATTGCCTCCTTGAGGATCATACAAGGAGTTTAATAAAATCTCAGAATGGGTAAAAGGTCGCTACGAGCAGTTAGCCCTTATAGATGGGAAAAGGATGAATGCAGTTTTCCACGGTCAGTTGTATCAGAACAAAATGTCCAGAGCCTTCAATAAGAGAGTTAAGCCAAGGAAGTTTACATCGGGGCAGCTGGTGTTGAAGAAGGTATTCCCACTTCAATATGAAGCCAAGGGGAAGTTCTCTCCCAATTGGCAAAGTCCGTATATGGTTCACCGGGTTCTAACTAGAGGAGCCCTTATTCTTGACGGAGAAGTCTGGCCAAAGCCAATCAACTCAGATGCAGTGAAACGATATTATGTGTAACCACCTATGATTGCTTTATGATGTAATTTAAACTACGCCTGACCTAATTACCGTTTAAGAGGGGATACGTAGGCAGCCCTATGGGTTCGGTCATAATTTAATAAAAATCTCATTTCCCCCTATTATTGGAACTGGGGTAGACTTTTGAAGAGGACCCTCAAACTTTTCGAAGTTGGTCTTCAGCCGCTCATCACCAAGGATGTCATCTCAATAAACTGGGGCAAAATTTTGAGGAAGACCCTCAAAATTCCGAAGTAGATCTTGCATTCGTTCAGCGCAACCGTCAGGAGTGCCAGCCCAATAAACTGGGATAGAATTTTGAGGGGGACCCTCAAAATTCCGGAGCTAGAGAGGTTGCAATGCTTTGAACCGCGTTGCAGTCATTGGTTCATCTAAACAAAACTATTTTCTACTTACATTATATTTGTTAAATCATCCATAACTATGATAGCTACTGTTTAGCAATGCTACCCCAATAACACGCAACATCAGAAGCCACGGAAGAGTGAACTAACCTTTCCCCTTTACAAAACTCACAATCTTCTTTGGATGCAGGCACCCAAGTCACAAAGTTACCAAACGTGTCACGCAACCGCATCGAACCGTTGCACCTATGCAAATTTGCTATCTGTACGCAATGGCCCAACAACCACAATATCACGATCAACTATCAGGTAAGAATTTTTTTTTGTTCTTACTATTCGCTTTATCTTATTGCATAAAGCTACCTTTCTGCCTTCCTAGACTAAGCGTTGTCTCCATCTGCATTTTGCTGTATTGCATAAGGCTACCTTTCTGCCTTTCGAGACTAAGCATTGTCTCCATCTGCATTTTCCTGCATTGTATAAGGCTACCTTTCTGCCTTTCGAGACTAAGCGTTGTCTCCATCTGCATTTTCCTGCATTCCATAAGGCTAACTTTCTTCCTTTTGAGACTAAGCGTTGTCTCCATTTGCATTTTCCTGCATTGCATAAGTCTACCTTTCTGCCTTTTGAGACTAAGCGTTGTTTCCATCTGCATTTTCCTGCATTGAATAAGGCTACCTTTCTGGCTTTCGAGACTAAGCGTTGTCTCCATCTGCATTTCCTGCATTGTATAAGGCTACCTTTCTGCCTTCCGAGACTAAGCGTTGTCTCCATCTGCATTTCCTGCATTGTATAAGGCTACCTTTCTGCCTTCCGAGACTAAGCGTTGTCTCCATCTACATTTCCTGCATTGCATAAGACTACCTTCTTCCTTCCGAGGTTAAGCTCTACCTCCACTTTCATGGCTGAAATATCGCCACCTTTACTTACGTCTTGCAATCAGCCGAAATATCGTCTGTTTCATTTAAATTTTTCTGTTGGCTGAAATATCGCCATTTACATTTCTTGCATCAGCTGAAACATC
Organism: Nicotiana glauca; assembly: GCA_026770625.1. Classification (NCBI taxonomy): domain Eukaryota; kingdom Viridiplantae; phylum Streptophyta; class Magnoliopsida; order Solanales; family Solanaceae; genus Nicotiana; species Nicotiana glauca. The sequence goes on from MU685479.1 coordinate 66,110, forward strand.
GCCAACATTATTTAAATTTTTCTGTCGGCTGAAATATCGCCAGTTACTTTTCTTGTATGGCTGAAAAAATCGCCACCTTTACTTACGTTTTGCATAGGCTGAAATATCGCCAAACCACATTTAAATTTTTTGTTGGCTAAAATATTGCCATTTTACTCTTGCATCGGCTGAAACATCGCCTGTTTTATTTAAGTTTTCGTCGGCTGAAATATCACCATTTCCGCTTTTGCATCGGCTAAAATACCGCCAAATCTTGCATTTCATGGGTTGAAATACCGCCAAATCTTGCATTTCATGGGCTGAAATATCGCCAAACTGTCCAAAGGCATCATCATTCGGAGGCATCATCTTCATAGCCCGATAACACCATGCCATAGCCCGAGGACCCCACTTTATATCTTGCACATCATTATTCAAAGGAATCATGGTTCGGAGGCACCATTATCATAGCCCAAAGACGTCATTTCATAGCCTGCGAATCCTTTAATTTTGTGCCTCATGTCCCAGGACATCATGGTCCAAGGACGTCATTCTAACCGTCCGAGGAAAAACATTCATGGTCCGACGGGAACTTGCATCATGTTTTAGTCTATGCCAATATACGCCTATATTGCTCACTTATAGGTACATTGGCTGGCACCGGCCTTCTCAACAGGAGCGATTCCACTCCGTCTCCTGTAGCCTATCAACTGCAAAACACCTTTGCCTCCCCCGAGCATTGTATCCGTCCTTCAAATCTCCATCGACATGTTCCATCAATGGTTCGTGAAAACATACAGCCTGATTCCTGCAATACCAAGGATATGAGGCAGCTCAGAAACCAGAGCTCGGTCAAAATCTTTACAAAACGCCGCTTCCGGTCAAAATTGGCCATCATATCTTTACCCGACAACTCTTTCATCCTTCCCGGGTAAAGTGGGGCAGCTGTTGATACTCAATTTTTCACTATGTATTTTTATACCCAAAATACTTTCAAAATAGCATATATAAGTATACCAAATGGTTTCAGCATTTTAATGATTTTTAAACCAACTTATTGCCCTTTTTTAACCATAAAGTTCGATAATTATTCCCAAAACTATCATTTTGGTGGGCAATTTATTTTTATTCTCATATTTACATCAAATTATAGCTAACATGGTTTTTGCATATTTTTACAAATTCGTTAGGTATTTTTTAAAACTAAATTGCATATAATAACAATACTAGTCTCTTTAAGATTTTATAGTATCTTATAATTATAAAATTGGTTCGAGTATTTTTAAATTAATAATTATATGTCATTAACTGATTCAGTACCTTTACTTTAATTTCAAAATCATTTCTATCATTTTATAAAAAATAAAAGGAAAAACTGGCTATTTAAGTTTTGGCCTCATTTCATTTCAATTATAACCCCAATTCCATTTCAATTTTAGCCTAAAATCAACCCAATTTCAAACCCAATTAAACGACCTGATTTTCATTTTTAACCCGGCCCCTTGACCCAATTCCTAAACTCGTCCGGGCCTATTTTAAATCCTGGCCGTTGATCATTTTGATCAACGGCCATAATCCATTCTTTCCTTTTTTAATTCACCCTTACCCCCAAAACCCTAATCATTTACCAAAGACAGCCGCCCTCATCTCTCAAATCCTCTTCATCCCTCTTCGAAACCCTAGCTTTATTCCGCCTATTTTCGTCTCCTCTCCACCGGAATCCATGGCAGCCTTGGCCATGGATGGCTTATACCCACTCACCCTCGCCGTTAGATCTTGGTTGTTCGAGGTTTTGAAGGTTGACTTCGATGGTTCATGTTTAGATCTTCTCAGATCTGTAATTCTATGGCCTCTCCGACCATGCTCCGGCGTATTTAAGCTTTAAAAGCCTGATTTTTGACCTCTCCGGCTCGAGATCGGACCTATTTCCAAACCTTTCTCATTTCTAGTGTTTCTCTGAAACCCCAAAGCTATTCGAGGTTTTTCTCTGGTTGTCTTCTTAGATCTATGCTATATTTGTGTCTAATGGAGTTTTAAAACGTTTTCCCCAATTTTCCTTTCAAAATTTATTTGTTTCCGATTTAGGGTTTCTGAAGAAATCTTAAGATGTTTTCTGACTTTTCTTTTTCTTCTTTTCTTTGTGTAAACCTGTCTATGCCATGTTCTTATGTTCTTTTCTCGCGTGTTTGCTCCTGTGTTCTTGTATTTGCGGTATTATGCATGTTCTTCTATTTGGGCTCTGTTCTTTCTTCTACTGGTTTCTATAGCACACTTTTACATGTCTATCTTATGAGTCCCTTTACTGTATTTTTATTGAGTTTTTAATCACTTGTTTGCCTTTACTGGACTTTCGTTTTGAGTTCTAAGCATGTTTCATCTACTGTTTTCCTAATCTTATATCGCCTTTTCTCTTCTGAGCTTGTTTGAGTGGCAAGCTTTGCTTAAACGTGTTCCCTGTTCTTCGAATTGGTTTCTACAATCCATTTTCCTTGAACAATGCTATGCTATTTGTTTGTTTTCTCATAAGTCTCTAAAAAAGGCTACTAAGCATATTCTAGTTGTTATCTTCTCGTCTATACATCTGATTCTAGTTGGAAAACCTAGTATTTGGGGGTTTTTGGACAGGCTTGACTTTGTGTTTGGGCTAGGGTTTTGGTCAGGACCCTTGACTCTCTCAGACTCATTCCGAGTCTACAAAATGAACTCGACCTCTTTGATATGACTTTGAATTTGCCCAAACCGTGTATTACTAGGCTCTTTCCTTAAATAATGTCGCTGTGTATTTACCCCTATTATGTTACTCTGGAAAAGGGTTTTTAGTTATTTTTTTTCCTTAATTACCTTATACCCGTTTGAAATCAAATCCCTTGACTGAAGGGAAATCATTGAGACTAATTTTCAAAGGTATTCCTTATATCTTCCTACTTATTTTCTGCACTATAAAAGGGGGCTACCCTTCTGCACTTGAAAGGACTTCTTTTCTGCACTTGAGATCTCACAGTTGAATAGACTCTCGAATTGCACTCTTATACACATAGCTCTGCTTTCTACTCTCTTCTTCTCTCTACTTCTACTCTTTACCTTCTGAAGTACCTTTGAGTTGTCTCTGAACTCTCAAGTGCTCTGCTGAGAATTTGAGTTTGTTCCTGCTATTTGCTTGCTCTGTTGTTCTGCTTATTCTTACTTTGCAACTGGTAGGTTTCTCTTAGTTAAAATAATGCTACTCCACTATGTGTTTACATTCTAATTCTGTTTGGCTTTCCCTCACTATGTTTCTGCAACTTTGCTACTACTTTTCTTATGTGAATACCCTTTCCCTTTCCCCCTTGTATGTGAGTATGGTTCAAGGCATAACAACACTATAATATTGTTGTCTTTGACTCTGAACTGGGTTCTTTGAATCCCAAACTCAATCAATTCCTACTCCCATTCCCCTTTTATGTGCTTGAGCCTTGGAATAGGGTCTGATAGTGTCCTAATCATTATCCAGACCTTGGCCTGACCTTCAAAGGGTCTGCTTCTAGCTTGTTCAACTAAACAAGTGGTCAGGGGTGTACCAGCCTACTTATGGCTAGGTATGACCACCACCTGTCATGGCTCCCTAACTCCCTTTCACTTTGCACCTATTCCTAGCTATAAGGTCTGCCCCTCTCTTGCAATCCATGCTTTGGGACCCCCTGCGCTCCCTCTGAACTTGGATGCTTGAGAGTTGGCTTCTCCACACTACACTGTTCCTAACTAATGGTATCTGGGGTGTAAGCAACGCCGGGTATCCCTGAGATTCCTTTGGACTTTGAAACACCCTGGATAATGAGAAGGCTTTGGAAATTTGGATCCCGGAGTTGGTTAAAAACATATTATTGGACATTAAGATTGAATTAGGCTTCTCGGATGTAGCTGTTGGCTTTTGATGTATTTTTATAGCTATTTCTGGTCTGCAATAGTTTGTATAAAAAAAACTCGTGGAATATAGTAAAAGGGTGTGGGATGGGTTTTACTTTCTTGCATCAATAAGGGTAGATATCATGATTTAGGACTCTCTTTTTTAGAAATCCTGCCAATAGCTCTGTTTGACATCTCTGATTCAATCACATAGATACCATGCCTATAGGGTTTAACGTTTAATTATGCTGCAAGTCACCTAGAAATCTTGCCTATAGGGTTTAAGGTTTAACCATACTGCAAATCACATAGAAAGCATGTATATAGGATTTAACGCTCATATTCTGTAACTAACGCATGTAGAGATCCTGCCTATAGGAATTCTAAGCTTTTCTGAAAATTTATGTATAGATATCATATCTATAGGGAATGCATATTCATTAGGCAAACCGTAGGATTAATTAAAAAAACAGTCATCTTTTCATAAATTCTTTAACAGGTTCTGAAAAATCAAAATGTAGATATTATGCCAATAGGGTTTCGCATAAAATTCGTCTGATAATAATCTGTTAATTGGTCCTCAACACCTTAATTCAGTAACTATTTCAAAAGCCTTAATCCTTTTGATAAAACTCTCTCGAATCAGTGTACGTTTGTCCTAAAAGTTGAGTTCTTCAAATCTGCATCCTTTCTGAAACGGTTTCTTTTCTAATATTCTGCCTAAGCATTTTCCAACTAAATTCTAGTCTTCCTGAACTTGTCTTTTAAAACAGTTCTGCAGCTTACTCTTTTCCTATGATAGTTCTGTCTTTTTTCCGAAATTTTTTACAATTATTTCTGTGTTTTATAATCGGACAGTCCGCTAATTTTATTTAAAACTTATTTCTAAGCTAAGTCCGCAGTCTGTTCTTTCATTCAAAAACTCTTTTGCATTAGCCTATCTTCTGAAATCAGTACTTTTCTAAATAACTCGCGTTGAATACCTAAATACCTGACAACTGTATCCGAGTTGCCTAATGTAGACTTTCTGCCTAAAGCACATGCGTTGAACCAGTCCGTTCGCTGCTTAAATTTAATCTAAGACGAAACCAGTATTTGTTAAAGCATGCTAAACTAAATGATTGTTTGATTTCTGGGGTTAATTTATGCCTTGTATGACTGTTTGTTCTCCCCTTTTACTTGCTACTTGTTTTGAATGTTGCAACTAGAATTTTATCTTTTAAAACTCCATAAAGGCCCCATCCCTTTCTTCCCTTTTAGGATTTGAAGTCCTAACACAGACTGATAGGATTGGGACAGGTAATAGCATGCGGTAAGTAAACGATACCGCTCCGCGCTTTAATACCTTAACGAGGGGGAAGGGTAGACATGGATATGATGATCACACGATAACACTACGTGTACAATTGGATACCAGTGTTGTGTAAATTATCCATGTGATATATAAACCTAGGACCCCCTCCCTCTTTATTAGTTTTGATAATTTCTAGATTTTCAAAAGCTGTCCAATTTTCAACTTCTGTTTCTCGTACTTCTTTAAGTTCTTGCATCAATTATCTGATCCCCTCCCCTTTCCTCTCCTACCTTTTCTATGATTGCAAAACTACTTCCTTCCAAATTTCAGCTCTTTTAAATCCTATTTGTGCTTTTATTTGCAACTGTTATGTGAATGTTTTCCTCATATTTGCAATGCTTGCTTGTCTACTTGTTTGCATTTAAAGTCATAATTGTAGCATGGCCGGGAACCACACTAGTGGATCTTGAGGGGTGCCTAACACCTTCCCCTCGAGATAATTTCAAGACCTTACCCAAACTCTGATTTTCATCTTTAATTCTTCTTAAAGTATCCTAATGCACATTAATCATTAGGTAGTAACTCTCCAAAATTCAAAACCCAATTCCCAAAGTGGGAATAGAGTGGTCTTCCTAAATGTCGTGAACCCGATTCCGCAAGGAAAAAAGGAGGGCGTCGACAAACGGGTAGAAATCACTCGGGGTACTCATGGCTCCAAGGAAAGTGCATCCCAACTCGAGCAGAAATTGCTGAAATTTCAGGAGGAACTTGATCAGGTCCGGAATTTGGCAAGCTTGTCGTTTTCCCTCACCACCTCATATGTCAATTTTCCTAAAGCTCAGAACCCCGCACCTCCACAAAACATCCCGAAACCTAACCATTCCGCTTCTCACCATCACTGCATACTAGCCACACTTCCAACAACACTCCACTACTCATCCCCGAACCATTAAACTCCACAAATGACCATCCCCACGCTCACCATAACACCCCCATCTATGTGGAAACCATACCCCACTCCGTTCAACCCGTCTCAAGCACACCTGAGTCTGATGACAGATACTCTCTCATCAGAAACTTGGCAGAATAACTCAAGAAATTGACTAGCCGAATTTAGGGTGTCGAAGGAAGCAAGGGGATCGAGGGACTGAACTACGAGGACCTTTTCATACAACCAGATGTTGAACTGCCCGAGGGGTAAAAACCTCCCAAGTTTGAGATTTTTGATGGCACGGGGGACCCCTGGTCAGAGTGGGAAAAGAGGAGAAGATCCGCATAAAGCTTTTCATGAGGAGCCTGAAAGGAGACGCTCTGTCTTGGTACATTAGCCAAGACCAGAAGAAGTGGCCAAACTGGGTGAGTATGGCGTCTGACTTCATGGACAGATTCAGGTTCAATATGGAAAATGCACCAAATATAATTTACATTCAGAATTTAAATAAGAAACCCATAGAAACATTCTGCGAGTATGCCACTCATTGGAGATCAGAGGCTGTAAAAGTTCGACCTGCTTTTGGGGAAGAACAAATGAACAAGTTTTTTGCCTGAGCTCAGGACCCGCAATATTATGAGAGGTTGATGCTGATTGAGAATCATAAATTTTCTGATATCATCAAGCTAGGAGAAAGGATCGAGGAAGACAACAATAGTGGTATGGTTACGAACTTGGAAACTTTGCTGGACAACAACAAGGATCTACAGTCTGGTGGTACGTCCAAGAAGAGGGATGTAGGTGCCATAATGGTTGCACAAAGAACCAAATCACCTGTCAAATACCAAACTTATCCCATGCCTCCACTTACACATAAGCACACTCCAAATTACCAAGCACTTTCGCCTTCCTACCAAACTCCTCCGCCTACTTATCAGTCACCTCCACCTCCTACATACCAACCTGCTTCACCCAGATATTCCCAACCCACACATGTCTACCAAGCCCACTATCAATCCCCTCCCCCTCGCCAAAATTTTCCTAGACCCTCAGCAAATTTCGACTGCAGACTTTCCAAACAGTATACTGCCATTGCTGAACCAATCGAACAGTTGTATAAAAGACTCAAAGCTGCTGGTTATGTCACCTCTATCCCTGCTATAACCCCTAAAAACCCTTCATAATGGGTCAACCCAAATAAAACCTGTGCATACCATTCAGGCATGAAAGGGCATACCATTGACGAATGCTGCTCCCTGAAGGATAAGATCCAGGCTTTGATTGACAACAAAATCATTACGGCAAATGAGCCTGCTCCTAATGTTCATAACAACACTCTACCAGATCACAAGGGTAGAGGTGTTCACATGATTGAGATAGAAGATGATTGGGATCCCACGGGATCAATCGGTTTGATCGCAGAAGGTGACGATCCAAAGAAACCAACGGTCACCCTTAATCCGATTGTAGTCCAGATACAGCCTTCTGGAGATGCCGAGGTGAATATGTCCATACCACCTGAGTTTGAAACACCATCCCCTGCGAAGGCGCCAACACCAATTTAGGCGGAGTTTGGGTCCCCAAAGGCACCTGAGCCATTTGAAGTTTCTGTATTACCTTCCAGCGCAAGGGTGCCCATTCCAGTAGCAATAACAGCCGTAACACCATTCCACATAAAAGCCATACCATGGGACTACACAGCCGAGGCAAGAAGGAATGGGAAAGCCAAGTTTGGGGAAGTAGTTGCGGCATAGGGTATGACAAGAACCGGTAGGGTTTATACCCCAGAAAACTTGGCTGAGTCGAATAAGCAGAACCCTGGTCAATAAGACATCATTGAAATTGGGCCCGATGATCTCTGGAGAAAGATACAAGTGAAGGAATACTCAGTCATTGATCAACTGAACAAAACATCGGCGTAGATTTCAATCCTTGCTTTGCTACAGAATTTCGATGCACATTAGAATGCCTTGTTAAGAGTGCTGAGTGAGGTTTATGTACCAAGAAACATCACCGGTGGAGAGATGGATAACATGGTAGGGCAGGTGTTGGAGAGTCACAAGATCACTTTTCACAAAGTCGAGCTGCCACCGGAGGGATTGAGTCACAACAAGGCGTTACACATCACCGTGCAGTGTGAAAATTATTTCATCACTAGGATCCTAGTCGATGGGGGTCCAGTCTCAACATTTGTTAGTTGGTAACACTTAGGACATTAGGAAAGGGGCTGCATGAGATCAAGGACTGGGCCATCAACGTCAAAGCTTTCGACATATCCCAAAGGTCCACTATTTGGGAGATTAGCTTATGTTTGCAAATGGGGCCCACTTGGTTTGATGTTGACTTTCAAGTGATAGACGTGTCGGCATCCTACAATTTATTGTTGGGACGACCATGGATTCACGACGTTGGGGCCATGGCATCAACACTATATAAGGTAGTGAAGTTTGAGTGGAATCAGCAAGAGGTGATCATTCATGGCGACGGTAGCAATCCTATATATAGTCGTCAGACCATTCCAGCAATTGGATGAAGAAGAAGGATAGGTGGAGAAACTTACCACCACATCGAGCAAGTCAACGCCATTGATAAGGATAAGTGGTGGGATAACAAAATTGAAAGTATATTGAAATGGAGCGGGTATGAACCTCGCAAGAGACTTGGCAAGAATATCCAAGGAATCGCTAAGCCCATCAAGCTCAAGAAGCACGACACCACCTTTGTATTGGGATATGAGTATACCTGGAAAGAATTCAATGAATGGTCGCCACCCTAGCGTGGTCCTTATTATCCATTGGAGCAGCCGATACACCATTTGGATAAGACCTTCCAACCGGCCGAGGTCATCTATGGGTCAGAAAAAGAAGAAGCCCTAGCAGAAATGAGGAATTTGTTCCTAGAAGACAAGGATATGGATTGCTGTGTCATTCTCGAGGAGGAGGGGGAGGAAGGCCCTTCCATACAGGCAGTAAGTAGAGGAGCACGCCTCAGTAACTGGACCATCAGAACCACCAGATCTCGGCGTGCCTCGGGGTAGCAAGGCTGAACAAACACCATGCACTATTTTATTTTACTAGCTTATTTTTCTTTCGCATTTTATTTGTTGCAAGAAAAAGCTCTAATGTTCAAAACATTTATGGAATTTATCAAAGCATTTCAATTTTCTCTTATCATTTTTTCTCATTACTTTACTTATACAGCATTACTATTACTTATCTCTATGAACCAATGACTGTGAAATGCAACAAGACAATGCAACAAACGGACATAGATTCAGAGGAAGATAATATACCGGAAAAGATTGTTAAGGAAGTTGAGAATTTTGAAAATAGGCCCAAGTCCAACTTAGACAAGACTGAGGTTGTTAACTTGGGAGATGCAGAAAACATCAGAGAAACACGAATCAGCATTCATTTGTCACCATCAGAGAGTATACCGAGTTTCTAAAGGAGTATGAGGACATATTCGCTTGGTCGTATGACGATATGACCGGTCTGAGCACATCCATTGTGGCTAAAAAATTTCTGACTGATCCGACATGCCCATCGGTATAACAGAAGCTCAGAAAGTTCAAGCCTGACATGATTTTGAAAATTGAGGAAGAAGTCACTAAGCAGGTCAAAGCTAAGGTTCTCAGGGTAGTGGAGTATCCAAGATGGTTAGCCAACACTGTGCTAGTACCGAAGAAGGACGGGAAGGTTAGAGTCTGTGTCGAGTACCGGGATCTCAACCGGGCCAGTCCAAAAGATGACTTCCCCTTGCCAAATATAAACATCCTGATTGACAATTGCACCAAGTATGAGCTGCAGTCATTTGTTGATTGTTTTGCTGGGTACCATCAGATGTGGATGGATGAAGAAGATGTTGAGAAAATAGCTTTCATTACACCGTGGGGGATGTATTTCTACAAGATGATGCCGTTTGGGTTAAAGAATGCTGGGGCCACTTACATGAGGGACATGACTACAATTTTTCATGATATGATACACAAGGAGATCGAATTATATGTAGATGATGTTATCATAAAGTACAAGAAAGCCAATGATCACATGGAATATTTGAAGAAGTTCTTCAACAGACTGAGAAGGTACAACTTGAAGCTGAATCTCGCAAAATGTGCATTCGGGGTTCCTGCTGGAAAATCGCTTGGGTTTATTGTAAGTTGTCGAGGGATAGAACTAGACCCATCAAAGGTCAAAGCTATTCAAAGATTACCACCGCTAAAGAACAAGAAGGATGTTATGAGTTTCTTGGGAAGAATCAACTACATCAGCCGGTTCATAGCATAATCTACTGTCATCTCTAAGACAATCTTTAAGATGTTGAAAAAGGACGCCGCTACCAAATGGACTGATGATTGTCAGAAATCCTTCGATAGAATCAAGGAGTACATGTCCACACTGCCAGTCTTGGTCCCGCCCGAGCCGGGCAGACCTCTATTGCTCTACCTTGCAGTATTGGATGGAGAATTCGGATGTGTTCTGGGGCAGAATGAGGAACGCGGATTAAGGAGCATGCCATCTATTATCTCAGTAAGAAGTTCACCCCGTACGAGCCCAGTATTCTCTGTTGGAACGCACCTGTTGTTCTCTAACTTGGGTAGCTCAGAAACTGAGACACTATTTCTGGGCCTACAATACATATCTCATATCAAGAATGGATCCCCTGAAGTACATCTTTCAAAAGTCCATGCCTACGGGCAAGCTAGCCAAGTGGCAGATCCTATTAAGTGAATTCGACATTGTCTACGTAACTCAAAAGGCAATCAAAGGACAAGCATTGGTAGATCATCTTGCTGAAAATCCCATGGATGGAGAATACAAACCCCTAAAGATATATTTTCCTGACGAAGAGGTATCATTCATAGGAGAAGACATTGCAGAGTCCTATGATGGTTGGAGGATGTTTTTCAATGGAGCAAAAAATTTCAAAGGAGTTGGCATAGGAGCAGTCCTAGTATTAGAAACTAGCCAACATTATCCGGTGTCCGCCAAGCTTAGGTTCCCCTACACTAACAATATGGCCGAGTACCAAGCCTGCATCTTAGGGCTCAAGATGGCCATTGACATGAAAATCCAAGAGTTGCTAGTGATTGGATATTCAGACATGCTCATATATCAGGTCCGATGAGAATGGGCAACCGAGAATTCCAAAATACTCCCTTATCTGCATCATGTACAGGAGTTGAGAAAGAGATTCACAAAGATAGAATTCCAGCATGTTCCCAGAGTCCAGAATGAATTTGCCGATGCATTGGCTACCCTGTCCTCTATGATACAACATCCAGATAAGAACTTTATTGATCCTATTCCGGTGAAGGTTCATAATTAGCCAGCTTACTATGATTATGTTGAAGAAGAAGCGGATGGAAAGCCTTGGTTTTAGGATATCAAGGAATACTTGGCAAAAGGAGAATACCCAGAACTCGCAAATTCCACTCAGAAGCGCACACTTTGGAGGTTATCCAACAATTACTTTCATAGAGGAGGGATCCTATATATGAGGACTCTGGATTTGGGATTACTAAGGTGTGTTGACACAAAGGAAGCATCCAGGCTACTAGAAGAAATCCATTCTGGGACATGTGGGCCACATATGTACGGTTTTGTCTTAGCCAAGAAGATAGTCCGAGCAGGTTATTTTTGGATGACTATGGAAACGGACTGCATCCAGTATGTTCGAAAGTGCGATCGCTGTCAGATACATGCAGACATGATAAAAGGTGCCTCCAAATGAGCTTAATGCAACAAGCTCGCCATGGCCATTCGACGCATGGGGAATGGATGTTATCGGACCAATCGAACCTTCCACCTCAAACGGGCACATGTTTATCCTAGTAGCAATTGACTATTTCACCAAATGGGTTGAAGTAGCATCTTACAGAGCAGTGACCAAGAAAGTCGTGACAGACTTTGTCCGCGACTATATCGTTTGTCGATTCAGAATTCCAGAGTCAATCATTACTGATAACGGTTCCAATCTCAATAGTGACTTGATGAAAGCCATGTGTGAAACCTTTAAGATCAAGCATAAGAATTCTACAGCCTATATATCATATATGAATGGACCGTAGAAGCTGACAATAAGAATATCAAGAAGATACTAAGAAAAATGATAGAGAAGCATAAGCAGTGGCATGAGAAGTTATCGTTTGCTTTATTGGGGTACCGCACCACAGTCCGCACATCAACAAGAGAAACCCCCTAAGCTAGTTTATGGTACAGAAGTAGTCATTCCTTCCGAGGTAGAGATCCCTTCTTTAAGGATCATACAGGAAGCAGAACTCGACGATAAGGAATGAGTGAAGATTCATTACGAGCAGTTGGCTCTTATAGATGGAAAGAGAATGAATGCAGTTTGCCACGGTCAGCTTTATCATAACAAAATGTCTAGGGCCTTCAACAACAGAGTCAAGCCAAGACAGTTCACACCAGGACAACTGGTATTGAAGAAAATCTTTCAACACCAAGATGAAGCCAAGAGGAAATTCTCTCCCAACTGGCAAGGTCCATACATGGTTCAACAAGTTCTGACAGGAGGAGCCATCATAGTTGCAGAAATGGACATAGAAGTTTGGCCGAAGCCGATAAATTCAGATACAGTCAAACGATACTATGTGTAACCATTTATGATTTCCTTATGTAATTTGAACTACGTCTGACCTGATTCCCCGTTAAGAGGGGATACGTAGGTAGCCTTATGGGTTCGATCACAATTCAATAAAATTTCCATTTCCCCCGCTATTAGAAACTGGGGCAGAATTTTGAGGAGGACCCTCAAAATTCCGAAGCTGATTTCAGTCGTTTATTACAACCACCGTCGAAAGTAGCAGCCCAGTAAACTGGGGCAGAATTTTGAGGAGTAACCACAAAATTCCGTAATAAGAGAAGTTGCAATGTCTTGGACCGCGTCTCAATAGTTGGTTCATCTAAAAGAAAACTATTCTTAATTATGTATTTATGCTATATTTCTACTAAATCATGCATGTCTGTCACCAAAATTGTTCTGTTTAGCAATGCTACCCCAATGATACCTACAGTATCACCAAATCAAAGCCGAGCAAGGCAAGCAAAGTCACAAGGACACGAACTAACCTTTCCCCTTGACAAAACTCACGATTTCTTTTTGGATGCAGGCACCCAAGTCACAAAATTATATATTATACACTAATACTATTCAGGAATACAACTCTCGGAATTATCACTGCAAAATCGCTACTCGCATACAATATCCCTAGCAACCACAATATCACAATCAGCTACCAGCTATCAGCTAAGAATTTTATTACTATTCATCTTTCATCTTTTGCATAAGGCTACCATTCTACCTTCCGAGAGTAAGCTCTATCTCCATCTTCATTTCTTGCATTGCATAAGGCTACCATTCTGCCTTCCGAGACTAAGCACTATCTCCATCTGTATTTCTTGCATAGCATAAGGCTACCATTCTGCCTTCCGAGACCAAGCTCTGTTTCCACCTACATTTCTTACATTGCATAAGCTACCATTCTGCCTTTCGAGACTAAGTTCTGTCTCCATCTGTATTTCTTGCATTGCATAAGGCTACCATTCTGCCTTCTGAGACTAAGCTTTATCGCCTTCTGCATTTCTTGCATTACATAAGGCTACCATTCTGCCTTCCGAGACTAAGCTCTGTCTCCATCCGCATTTCTTGCATTGCATAAGGCTACCATTCTGCCTTCCGAGACTAAGCTCTGTCTCTATCCACATTTCTTGCATTGTATAAGGCTACCATTTTGCCTTTCGAGGTTAAGCTCTACCTCTATCTGCATCAGCTGAAATATCGCCACTTCATTTAAATCTTGCATCGGCTGAAAGATCACCCTTTTTACTTACATTTTGCATTGCTGAAATATCGCCACTCAAAATAAATCTTGCATCGGCTCAAAGATCGCCATTTTACTTACATTCTGCATCGGCTGAAATATCGCCACTTCATTTAAATCTTGCATCAGCTGAAAGATTGCCATTTTACTTACATTCTGCATCGACTGAAAGATCACCATTTTTTTCTTACATTTTTTGCATGGCTGAAATATCGCCACTTTATTTAAATCCTGCATTGGCCGAAAGATTATCGTTTTACTTACATTTTTGCATGGATGAAATATCGCCACTTTATTTATGCTTTCATGGGCTAAAAGATTGCCAAACTTTCCAAGGGCGTCATTATTCGGAGGCACCATTCGCATAGCCCGAGAACGCCATGCCATGTCCTGAGAACCCCTTTTATCTCTTGCATATCATCATTCAAAGGCATCATTGCTCGGAGGCATCATTCTTATAGCCCGAGAGCATCATTTCATAGCCTGCGAATCCTTCGTTATATGCTTCATGGCCCAGGACATCATGGTCTGAGGACGTCATCCTAACCGTCCGAGGACATCATTCATGATCCGACGGAAATTGCATCATGTTTAAATTTATGCATAGTATATGCTTGCAATTTTTATTTGCAGGTAAACGAGCGAGCAACTGTCATCTTAGTAGGAGCAATCTCGCTTCGGTTCCCGCAACCCTATTAGACTCTAATCACCTATCCCAACCTAAATATCATATCCCTTCTTGAAAGATCTCCATCGGCATACTACACCGACGGATCCTGAACTACATATGGCATAATTCCTGTAAGACCAGGGATATGTAGGCAGCTCAGAAACTAGAACACGATCGAATTTTTCAAACCGTTTCGTTCGGTCAAAATTGGCCATCATATATTTACCCGACAAATCTTTCATCCTTCCCGGGTAAAGAAGGGCAGCTGTTGATACCCAATTTTTTTTAAAGTATTTTTTACATGCAAATAATTTCGAAACAGCATATATAAGTATGCCCAAGTATTTTAATATTTTTCTAATTTTTAAAGGGATTTTTAAATCAATTTATTGCCTATTTTAGCAATACGAAAACCAATAATTATTTCCAAATTATCATTTTGGAGAATAGCTTATTTTATTCCAATATTTATACCAAAATATATCTAGGGTAATTTTTATAAATTTATTTGGTATTTTAAAGCTAAATTGCATATAATTACAATTTTAGTCTATTTTAAGAATTAATAGCATTTTACAATTACAAAATTGGTTCCAGTATTTTTAAATTAATATTCAAATATTATTAGTTGACTCAGTACCTTTAATTTGTTATCAAAATCATTTTTTACTATTTTTATAAAAGAAAAAGGGAAAACTGGCTATTTAAAATTTGGCCTCATTTCGTTTCAATTGCAGCCCCATTACATTTGGATTATAGCCAAATTGACCCCCCCTAATCGACCCAATTTTGAATCCCAAACGGATCAGCCCAATTGCACTTAACCCTATCCTTAACCCGTTTAAATTACCCGACCCAAGCCCTTTTGATCTGGACCGTTGATCTCTAAGATCAATGGCCCTTCTCCACCCTACCATAATTAAACCTAAGTTACTACCCTAATCCCCTAATTTATCTCTATCAGCCGCTTCTGAATACCCTCCCTCTCTCAAACTCTCTCGAATGTTCTTGAAACCCTAATCGCCTTCTACTATTTTCAACCTCCAACTCACCGGAATCCATGGCCTCTTATGCCATAGATGGCCTACACTCACCTCCCTCTGCTCTTGAATGCTTGGTGTTCGAAGTTTTGAGGTTTAATCTCGATGGTGTCCGTTATGACATTCTCTGATTCAAGGTTCTATGGCCTCTCCGGTTGTGCTCACGCGTATCCAAGGCATATTGAGCCTGGTTTTGACTCATCTGACTCAAGATCAGACCTTTTTCCAAGCCTTTCTCATTCTAAGGTTCCACTGAAACCCTAGCTATTCGAGGTTTTCTCTGATTGTTTTCTTTAAAAGTTCTTCTTAGTTGGGTTGGGCGGGTTCGACCAGAAATGCTATGCTTACACACAAGACTACCCCTCTTCCCGATCTGTTATATATATGTACTCTACTTGAGTTTTAAAACGTTTTCCCTAATTTTTTCTTTGAAAAATTACTTCTCTCCGACTTAGGGATTCTGAAAAGTTCAAAATGTTTTTCCAACTTTTCTTTTCCTTTTTCTTTGTGTATATTTTTCATGCATGTGCTTCTACTGCTTTCTTATGTTTTCTACTATGGATGTTCTTTTGTGCCTTGTCTTCCTACTGTGTTTCTACACCATGCTCGCATGTTCATCCTACTGTGTTTTTCCTATATATCTTGTTGATATTCTTTTCTGATATTTTGTTCTCCTGCTATATGTATTTTCTACTTAGTTCTTAAGTTCTTTGTGTGACTTTTACTGGACCTTATTTGAGTTTCCTTTAAACATGTTTCCTCTACTGTTTCCTTAAGTGTTACACTAACTCTTTTCTCTTCTGAACTTGTTTAAGTCCCAGGTTTTTCTTAAACATGTTCCTTATACCCACACTATGCTTCAAATCAGTTTCTTTACTCTGTTTGCTTCGAACTTGCTATTGTATCTGTTTATTTCCTCATGAGTCTCTGAAAGAGATCTCTGAGCATGTTTCAATTACTTGCATCCTCGTCTCTGTATCTGATTCTACGTAGAAACCCTAGAATTTAGGGGTTTTGACGAGGTTGATCTTGTGTTTGGACTGTGGTTCTATTTTGGAAACCTCGATTCTTTTAGACTCATTTTGAGTCTATGAACTAAGTTTGAATCTCTTTATTTACGACTCTGAACTTTTAAATTCCTCTATGCTAGACTCTCCTACTGATTAGCACAATAGTTCTTCGTGCTAAGTGTGGCTGTATTCTTTTATACGTGTCATAAA
Organism: Nicotiana glauca; assembly: GCA_026770625.1. Lineage (NCBI taxonomy): Eukaryota > Viridiplantae > Streptophyta > Magnoliopsida > Solanales > Solanaceae > Nicotiana > Nicotiana glauca. The sequence goes on from MU685479.1 coordinate 82,972, forward strand.
TTCTTTCTTTCAAAAATATTTTCCAACTTATGATTCAGAATCCTTTTTTAGGTTTGATTGATTTTACGGATTTACTGGCTGTTAATTGATTTCTTTTCCTTATTTGCACAAACCGTGTGCTATCAGACTTTTTCTTAAATAAATCTCTGGGTATTTACCCTTCTTGTGCTGGTTTGGAAAAGTGTTTGATCGACCACTTTCCTTAATTATTTTACCTGTTTGAAATTATAATCCCTTAACTAATGAGAAACTTGTGTGATTGATTAACGACTATTTTTTTAAATTATTCTCCTACCTTATTCTGCTTGTCTTCTACACTATAAAAAGGGCGCGACTCCTTTCTTACCAACACACCTTGAATTCGACACTTTTCAGACACTTTTCAATTGCACAACTCTCAATTCAACACTTCTACATAATCTCGTAGGCCTCTTCTAAAATCTTCTGACTATTTGCACGCAATTTCGCTTTTACAAGACTACTGCTTTATTTTCTTGTTTCCCTGAAACTGGTATGTTCTAATTTAATTTTCAGCCTCATCCCAATGTGTTTATTTTACAGCTTTTACAATCCTGTCTACTTTGCTGTCTATGCTCAGTGTTAAATATGTTGTTCTCTTTGCATCTATTTCTGCTGTGAATCCCTATAACCCTATTCCCTTCTATGTTTGAGTTAAAGTTCACAACATGGCAACATCCAAATTGTTGCTTATGTCTGGACTTGATCCTTTAAGGGATCCTAACTCCCAAGCATGTGGCTAACAGGCTGGTTGGGGTGTGCCAGCACTTCTAATTGTTGGGTATGATCACCAGCCTGTCTTGGCTTTCCCTAGAATCCCCTCTTTGCACTCACACTCTCTCTTAGATTCTAAGTTCTGCCCTCCTCCTATGAGCCTTGCTTTGGGACCTTGAGTTCCCTCTGAACTTAGACATTTGAGGGCTGGCTATTCCAAACTGCACAATAACTCAATTCTACAATGTATTTGGGTGTAAGCACTGCCTGGAGTCTATCTGAGACTCTTAGGGAACTCTGATACATCCCAAATAAGAGAAAGGATTTGGAAATTTGATCTTTGGAGTTGTTTATTTCATGCTTCAGACAGAAGTTTGAATCAGGCTCTCCTTGGTTGGAATTTCTAGTTTTCTGATGTAATTTATTTCTTTTTCTTATTCAATTCTAGGCTATAATAATCTTGTAATAGCTATTGGGGCTTTTAGTGAAAAGGGGAGGGTAAATCATGCTTGCAAAAGGGGTAGATATCATGTTCATAGGTATTTATCACACTTCTACAATCACGTCCTGTTTTCACTTCTGCGTTTTCATATAGAAATCATGTTTATAGGTTCTACATTTTCATATAGAAATCATGTTTACAGGTTCTGCATTTTTTAATATAGAAAACATGCCTATAAGTTTCTACACTTCTGCACTTTATAGAAATCCTGCCTATAAGTTTCTACACTTCGGTATTTTGTAGAAACCATGTCAATAGCTTCTGCATTTCGTATCGAAACCATGTCTATAGCTTCTGCATTTTGCATGTAGAAATCCTGTTTATAGGTTTTGCATTTTCATATAGAAACCATGTCCATAAGTTTCCGCATTTCTGCATATCACATAGATAACATGTCTATAGGACTTCCCGAATTCTGCATATGCATCTTTCACTAGGCAAATGTATTTATAGGTTTAAATAACAATCATCACTCTAGGCACCATGCCTATAAGACTTCAACACTTTTCTTTCGACTGTAAACGTTTTAAAACATTAGCACCTAGAAAGTATGCCTATAGGAGTTATCAGCTAAATCTGAGTCGTCTATTTTGCCTATAAGTCTAAAAATTAGTAAATAGCAATGCTTAATATCTACAGAACTTATGTTTTCTGTAACCCACAAGTCTTCTTCTTTAAAATCAGTACACTTCTGCATTAATAGATATCATGCCTATAGGTTTCACCTAGGCAAGCCGTAATGTAAACTAGTTATTAAATCAGTCTTCATTAAATTACAATCAGTAGGCAGGTCTGATCTGAATTTTTTATCTGAAATATGTAATAAACCAGTCTGTCACAACCTTTAAGTTTAATTAAGACCATAACCATTATGTGCAAGACATGCTAAACAATCTGTCTTTAAGTTGAGGAGGCCTGTTTGAGCCTTTAATTGTTATGTGTTTCCCCATTTCTGCCCTATGTGTTTTTGATTGTTGCCTTAGAATTTTATCCTTTCAAAACCACAAAAAGCTCAAATCTCCCTTCCCTTTAGGACTAGTAGTCCCAAATGCCTCCGGGGCTGATAGGATTGGGGATAGGTAATAGCATTCAATAAGTAAAATGATACCATTCCGCTTTTAATACCTTAACGGGGTGGGAAATGGTAGATATGGATATGATAACCACGCGATAACACCACATGCATAAACGGTTACCGGGTGTTGTGTGGGGTGATCCATATTATGTATAAACTTAGGACCCCTTCCCTTACTTGTTTATTTATTTAAGAATTTCAATTGCTTTTTCTCAAACTCAAGCTTCTCTAACTACTTTTACCCCCAATTACTCGTAACGACTGTGAAAATCTCCTCCTCTTTTACTCGTTTATTTACTTTAGAATTTAAATTGCTTTTTCTCAAACTCTAGCTTTTTTAACTGCTTTTAATTGCAATTGCTTACGACAATCATGTTAAACCCCCCTCTCATATTTGTCACTCTTACTTGTCTACTTATTTTTTGCACTTAAAGTCACAATTGTAGCATGGCCGGGAACCACACTAGTGGATCTCGAGGGGTGCCTAACACCTTCCCCTCGAGATAATTTCAAGCCCTTACCCAATATGTGGTTTCTAAATCAAAATTCTTTGTAGTGTCCTAATGCACTTTAATCATTAGGTTGCGACTCTTCAATTCAAAACACAATTCCCAAAAGGGAACGAGTTGTCCTCCGAAATGTCATAAACCCAATTTTGCAAGGAAAATGGGGAATCGACAATCATGGTATGGACCGAGGGGCCCGTCACACCATTATACCTAGCCTCGACCTCATCACCAAACCTATACCCAACCCCCAAATAATCCACCCCAGCATCACTACCCATAACTAGACCCTCAAATTTCTATCCACCATGCACAGTTGTATACCTAACATCCTCTCTATACACAATAGCGAGCACCAACTCCATAAAACACCTACCCAGCTTCACAATATGCTTATCCAGCCCCATGAGCCTACCGAAGCCCTGTCGGCCCAGGTTTCCGGCCCAATCCAGCATTCACAAATGAGAGGTTACAGCGGAAGAAAACCTTCACCCCACTGGGTGAGTTTTATACCAATCTATTCCATAGATTGAGGTAGTTGGATGTGCTAAGGCTAATTGAGTCAAAATTTCCAAACCCTCCTACAAAGAATCTTGATTACTCCATAAGTTGTGAATATTGTTCTGGTACTCCAGGGCATGATATAGAGAAGTTCTGGAAGTTGAAAATGCTATCTAGGAGCTCATTGACACAAACTGGATCGAAGTCCAAACTCCGGAGGCACCCAACATCAACCAGAACCTACTACCAACCCATGAGGAGACAAACATGATCGAGATAGTACACAAGGGAGGAGAGCCCAAGAAGCCCTCACAGTCCGTTATGATGATTCGATCCAGTGATGCCAAGCTAGTCAAAAAATTAATGTTTGAAGGATCAGTGAAAAGGTTGAACATGACAAACGGTGAGCCATCTGTGACAGTCAAGAAAGGATCCCCAAATGATGCTGTAGTAAAGAAAGATAAGTCAAAAGTGGTTGTGCCAGGGTCAGCGAACAAGCCTATCATAATTGTAGAGGGTGCCCGTACAGATCCTATCATCATCAAGCCTGTAACCCAGTTTCTAGTAAACAACACCAAGGCTATCCCATGGAACTATGAACGGGTAATAGTGACCTACACGGGAAAAGAAGTGAAAGAAGAAGTCAATGAGGCCCAGGGATAAAATCGTACGGGGTGATGCTTTGCCCCAGAAGAGTTATGAAAAGCTAGGGCATCCAGAGATAATCTAGTTCTAGTAAAGAAAGCAGTCACTGAGGAAGAAGCGGAGGAATTTTTGAGAAAAATGAAGGTACAAGATTAGTCCATTGTGGAGCAGCTGAGAAAGACACCCGCCTAGATTTCATTGTTGTCATTGTTGATTCCTTCAGATGAGCATCGTCAGGCCTTGATGAAAATCCTGAACGAAGCTCATGTCCCCGACAAAATTTTAGTAAACCATTTGGAGAAGATCGCCAACAAAATATTTGAGGTGAACAGGGTCACTTTTTCTGATGACGAGTTGCATGTGGAAGGTACTGAGCACAACATAGCTCTGTATCTGGCAGTGAAATGTGAAGATTCTATGGTTACTAGGGTATTAGTTGACAATGGTTCCAATGCAAACATCTGTCCTCTGTCTACTTTGAACAAGTTAAAAGTGGATGATGAGAGGATTCACAAGAACAACATCTGCGTTCGGGGATTTGATGGTGGATGGAAAGACTTGGTTGGCGATATAGTACTTGAGTTGACAATAGGATCGGTGGAATTCACCATGGAGTTCCAGGTGCTGGACGTGGCCATCTCCTACAATTTGATGTTAGGTCGACCTTGGATTCATGCTGCCAAAGCAGTCATGTCCACTTTGCACCAGATGGTCAAGTTTGAATGGGATAGATAGGAGATCGTCGTGCATCACAAAGATAATTTATGTTCTCACAGTGATGCCTCTATCCCGTTCATTGAGGTTGAAGATGACAAAGGGCCTTGGGTCAATCAAGTTTTTGAAACAGTGCCGGTCGAGAAGGTTCCAGAGGGGAAATGTGTTCCAACCTCAAAGATAACTTTCGCATCAGTCATGGTGGCCTTTAAAATGCTAAAAAATGGCTTTGTGCCCGGTAAAGGTCTGGGTGAATCTATGCAGGGTATCATAAGCCAGTGTCCCTCCCTGAGAATTTGGGTACGTTCACTCTTGGATTCAAACCTACAGCGGCAAATGTAAAAAGGGCTAAAAGGTTGAAACGGAAGGCGTGGACACTTCCTAGGCCTATCCCACGTCTATATAGGTCTTTCGTCAAGCCCAGTGCCAGGAAACACCCAGTGACGACAGTTCCAATTTCTGTTGATGACATTGATGAAGAGTTAATTGAAAGGTTCTAGAGTTTGTTTGATGATGTGAACATGGTAGAAGTTGGAGAATGTTCTAGCAAAGTGGACGTGCAGTTCGTTGGGCCGAATGCAAATCTTAACAATTAGAAGGCTACTCATCTCCATACCAAGAATGAGTCTTGGTAGTTTGTTTTGTTTTCTTTTCTATCTGGGTCACTCCAAGATTCTGACCCAGATTTTCTATTTCCCGGTTGTTTAGGTACAAACCCTGTTATCCTTTATTTTAATGAAATGCAATTTCCCTTTCCATCATTCCTTATAGTTTTATTTTTGGTTTCTTTTCTTCTATGTACAGTTCTTTTTATGCTAGTTTCAATGACATGACATGACATGCATGAGGAATCTTTGGCCCAGTCTTAAAAGTCAATCTAATTCTAAAATAATAATTCAAGAAATAGAGTGTGATGATGAATCAAAATATGATGAGGATGAGGCCTTTGAAGAGATCAAAGAACTAAAACATTTTGAAGAAAAACCCAAGCCTAACCTGAATAATATGGAAGCAATCAATTTAGGGGACTCAGATAATGTCAGAGAAACTAAGATATGTGTATATCTTGAACCACAGATCAGGTAAGAAATAATCAAAGCGTTGTTTGAGTATAAAGATATTTTGGCACGGTCATATGATGACATGCCGGGTCTAAGAACTGACTTGGTGGTTCACAAATTGCCCACTGACCTGGCATTCCCTCTTGTCAAGCAGAAGTTGAGAAAGTTCAAAACTTATATGAGTGTGAAGATTAAGGAAAAAATCACCAAGCAGTTGGACACGAAGGTCATTCGGGTCACACGATATCCCACTTGGTTAGCTAATGTTGTGCCAGTGCCAAAGAAGGATGGCAAGACCAGAGTGTGTGTTTATTACCACAATCTCAACAAAGCTAGTCCAAAAGAAAAACTTCCCACTGCCAAATATCCATATTTTGATCGATAATTGTACCAAGCATGAGATTGGATCTTTCGTGGATTACTATGTAAGGTATCATTAGACTTTAATGGATGAGGCAGATGCAGAAAAGACGGCATTCATCACACTGTGGGGAACTTATTGCTACCAGGTAATGCCATTCGGTTTAAAAAATGTTGGGGCAACCTACATGAGGGCAATAACTACTGTGTTCCATGACTTGATACACATGGATATCGAGGTTTATATGGATGATATGATTGTAAGTCAAAGCAACAGGACGACTATGTTAGAGATTTGAGGATGTTTTTCCAAAGGCTTCGCAGGTACAATCTTAAGCTTAACCCCGCCAAGTGCTCATTTGGTGTTCCATTTGGAAAACTGTTGGGATTCATAGTTAGTCGTCAAGGCATTGAGTTGGACCCGTCAAAGATCAAAGTTATCCAAGAATTGACACCTCCAAGGAACAAGACTGAGGTGATGAGTTTGCTCGGGCGTTTGAACTACATCAGTAGGTTTATTGCTCAACTCACGACAACTTGTGAACCCATCTTTAAGTTGCTGAAGAAGGATGATGCGGTCAAGTGGACTGATGCATTCCAGGAGGCATTCAATAAGATCAAAGGATACTTGACAAACCCACCTGTGTTGGTCCCGCCGGAACCTGGAAGGCCTTTAATTCTTTATTTGACAGTCTTGGATAATTCGTTTGTTGTGTTGGGTCAACATGACATCACTGGCAGGAAGGAGCAAGCCATCTATAATCTCAACAAGAAGTTCACATCCTACGAGGTTAAGTACACTCACCTTGAAAGGACATGGTGTGCCCTGACTTCGGTGGCACAAAAATTGAAGCATTACATGTCATCCTACTCTACTTACCTCATTTATCGCTTGGATCCTTTAAAGTATATCTTTCAGAAGCCTATGCCTATAGGGAGACTTGTGAAGTGACAGATTTTGCTCACGGAGTTTGACATTATTTATGTGACTTGGACTACGATTAAAGCCCAAGCATTGGCCTATTATTTGGCTGAGAACCTGGTTGAGGAAAAATATGAACCATTGAGAACTTATTTTCCCAATGAAGAAGTGATGCATATTGATGAGTTGGAGTAGGGTGAAAAACCAGGTTGGAAACTTTTCTTCAGTGGGGTCGCTAACATGAAAGGTGTTGGAATAGGGGCCGTGCTTATTTCTGAAACAGGGCATCACTACCATGTTATGGCACAACTTCCTTTCTATTGTACCAACAACATGGCTGAGTACGAGGCATGCATTTTGGGTTTGAGGTTAGCTGTAGACATGGGTGTCCAAGAAGTCTTAGTCTTGGGAGACTCGGACCTTCTGGTGCACCAGATTCAAGGAGAATAGGAAACACAAAACACACGATTTAAAGCTCATACCATACCGACAATGTTTGCATGATCTTTGTTAATGGCTTTGATGAGTAGAGTTCAGGCATATTCCAAGAATCCATAATAAGGTTGCCGATGCTTTGGCTACCTTGGTGTCAATGTTGCACCATCTGAACAAAGCTTATGTCGACCCTCTACATATTCAAGTCCGCGATCAACATGCTTACTGTAACATGGTGGAAGAAGAACTTGATGGTGAGCCGTGGTTCTACGATATCAGGGAGTACATCAGAATGGGGGTATATCCAGTACAAGCCATGGGGGATCAAAAGAGAACAACTCGATGGTTGGCAAGTGGATTTTTTTTCAGTGGAGGAGTTAGGTACAAAAGAACTCCAAATCTTGGGCTGTTGAGGTGCATCGATGCTAAGCAAGCTACAACTATCATGACTGGAGTACATTCCGGAGTTTGCGGGCCGCATATGAGTGGGTATTGTATTAGTTTTGTGCGCAAGTGTCATCAATAGCAAGTACACGGAGATTTGATTCATTCTCCGCCATCTGAATTGCACACAATATCCATACTATGGCCTTTTGTCTCTTGGGGTATGGACATCGTCAGACCGATTGAGCCAACATCATCCAATGGGCACAGGTTCATATTGGTGACCGTTGATTATTCACTAAGTGGGTTGAAGCTAAAACTTTCAAGTCCGTGACCAAGAAAGCAGTGGTCAATTTTGTTTATTTAAATATCATTTGTCGATTCGAAATCCCAAAGGTGGTCATCATAGATAATGGTGCTAATATCAACAGTCATCATATGAAAGAGGTATGTCAACAGTTTAAGATTACGCATCGCAATTCCACCACATACCGCCCCAAGGCGAATGGAGCAGTCGAGGCAGCCAGTAAGAACATAAAGAAGGTACTTCAGAAAATGGTGCAAGGTTCTAGACAGTGGCCCGAAAAGTTGCCCTTTGCATTATTGGGTTATCGCACTACTGTTCGCACTTTAATAGGTGCAACTCCTTATTTGTTGGCATATGTCATTGAAGTAGTGATACCCGTAGAAGTTGAAATCCCATCCCTCCGGATTGTTGCTGAAGCCAAAATTGATGATGATGAGTGGGTCAAAACCTGTTTGGAGCAATTGAGTTTGATTGATGAGAAAAGATTTGTGGCAGTGTGTCATGGCCAGTTGTATCAAAAGATAATGGCAAGAGTGTACAACAAGAAGATGCGTCCTTGGAAGTTTGAAGTGGGTCAGCAAGTATTGAAACGCATCCTTCCACATCAGGCCAAAGTAAAAGGCAAGTTCGCCCCGAATTGGCAGGGGCCGTTCATTGTAACGAGAGTGTTGTCCAATGGTGCTTTGTATTTAACAGATATAGAAGGCAGATGTGTAGACATGGCTATGAACTCTGATGCAGCCAAAAGATGTCTTGTAAGATTTCTTTCGATGAAATTGTGTTAATTTGTACTTGTCATTTTTTGAAGATTGGAATGAAGAATGCATTTTGTTTTGCTATCTAAACAATTTACCATTTGTTACCCCTTTGAGCCTTATTTATTTTCTTTCATACCCCTCTTTTGGAATCAGTAGAAAAATTTAGTAAAAAAGTAAAGAAGAAGAGAGAAGAGAAAAGAAGAGGAAAGAATGGAAAAGAATGAAAAGAAAGAAAAAGAGAGAAAATGAGAATAAAGAAGGAAAAGAAAGAAAAAGAGAGGGAAAAAAAAGAAAAGAAAGAAAAAGAAAAAAAAGGAAAAAAATGGAAAGAGAGAAGTAACTACAACAAAGAAATTCCTACGACATGAACTATGTTCGACCTGATTCCTTTTAAGGATACGTAGGCAGCCTCATGGTTCGGTCCCATCAGACTAAAAATCCAAAAAAGTCTCCAAGCAAAGAAACTAGGACAGAAAGTTGTGGTTGTTGTAAGAAATCTAATTCCAAAAGTTGTAATTTTGAACCCATCTCAAGTTTTTTTGAGCCTTTGTGATACCTTTCTTTCTAACCCTATCCAAAAGCTCACATTACGGTCCAAAGAAAGACCTTCCGACCAGTCTTCGAGAAATGCCGAGTCGAGCAAGTACAGGTCACTCGTATTAGGGGCAACACTCCGTTCTGAGCGAGAAAACAAAAAATGAAAGAGTCTTATTTGTGAAAACCCTTACGGGCATCGTAAGGCAACGGAAAGCTGAGAGAGATAAAAAATGAGAGAGTCTTATTAGTGAAAACCTTTACGGACACTGTAAGGTGACGGTGAGTTGAGAGATGAACAAATGAGAGAGGTTTGTTGGTGAAACCCCTTCAGGGCACTGCAAGCCAAACAAGGTCAGTGATTGAGCAAAGAAATTGGGTTATAGAGATCCTGGGGCACAAATTATGATAACTGAAAGGTGATTGGTTGAACAGGTTGGGCTGATTAATCCAAGATGCATGTCATGATCATTGGTGCCAGCCGCTCCACTTAGATAAGTCTCTTTTCCTTTTCTCCCTCAAACAGTCATCCAGTTTGTGGAATTTCTTCTTTATCCCTAACATTTGAGGTCATTGCATTTCACTTCTTTTGGTTTGATTTCTCTAAGTCTTTTCCAATGTCATCCTTGTTTAAGCAAGTAAGAAGGGATTTCAAAGCTTACTACCAACTTCCAAATGCCACAAAGCAAAATGCATCCAGAACATACCAGAGATAGCATGATGTAAAGTGGGACATGAAGTGTCAGTGAAAGTTCCATTTGTCGAATGGTTTATTAATTTTGTGGGAGATGCAGAGGTTCAGATAGAAGGGTCAGAAATGTAAAACAACGGTTTGGTTATAGAGCACTTGGGTCATCCAGGGTCCTGCAGTTGAGAGTCAGTCAGAAAGTCAAACAATTCTTGGCCAGTTCAAGTTAGCCAGTCAAAGCAAAGCACGACAGTGAAAGGGAACCTCCAGCGAAAATGGCGCAAGCTATCCATCACATTTTTAAATTGAAAAGATTTTTCTTTGAATGAAACAGGGGCAGAAAATTTCGTTTGTTTCGGAGAAACCCTCCGTAAGTAAAATCAAGTACCGAACAGGTTCGACCATAAATTCTCAGGACCCTCATGGACAATGGGACCTAGTTTAAAATTCTAAACATTCATAAGTAACAAGATATAGCATAAGTCTTACTTCGAGGAAATATAAGTTGCTTTTGAAATTTTCATTCTTAGGATAGGATTCAATTCGAAATTTTGAGGACCCTCCTGAATAATGGGACATATATTTAAGACCTCCAATAGATAACAAGATTTAGCATAAGTTCTACCGTAGGGAAGTATAATTTAGCCTTAAAGTTGTCACTCTTAAGAAGAGGTTTGATTTTGATTTTTAGGGCCCTCCGGAATAATGGGATGTAGTTTTAAGACCTTCATACATAACAAGATTTATCAGAAGTCATACCTTTAGAAAATATAATTTAGCTTTAAAATTGTCACTGGGACCTAGCTTTCAAATTCTTAGAGATATTCAGTAACATGATTCAATTAACACTCACCGATGTGCCCAGCTACCAAACTGGGATAGGAAATTTTCTTTGTTGTGGCTATACTGTTATAATCAAGCACCCACATAGAGACCAAAGGGAAAACAAATCAAATTTCGAGGATAAGCGGTTAAAGTTTTGGCAATCAGGAGAACAAAGAGAAAGTAGTTCAAGTGTTGGGAATCAGGAGCCCACCTGGAGAACAAAGTGAAAGCAGTTCAACTATCGGTAATCAGGAGCCCACCTGGAGAACAAAGGGAAAAGCATTGCAAGTTTTACAAGTCAGGAGCCCACATGGAGAACAAAGGGAAGCAGTTCAAGTTTTCAGGAAAACGGTTCAAGTTGAGCAATCACGAGCCCACCTGGAGAACGAAGGGAAAATGAGTCAAGGGAAAACAATTCAAGTATTGGAAATCAGGAGCCCACCTGGAGAACAAAGGGAGAAGCAATTCAATTGTTGGCAATCAGAAGCCCACCTGGAGAACAAAAGGAGAAGCAATTAAAGTATTGGTAATCAGGAGCCCACCTGGAGAACAAGTGGAGAAGCAATTCAATTATTGGTAATTAGGAGCCCACCTGGAGAACAAAGGGAAGCAACAATGTTCAAAGGAATACAGCAATCAGGAGCCCACCTAGAGAACAAAGGGAAGGCATCGGTGTTCAAAGGAAGACGGCAATCGGGAGCCCATCTAGAGAAAAAAGGGAAGGTAGTAGTGTTCAAAGGAAAATAGAAATTAGGAGCCCACCTGGAGAACAAAGGGAAATAATTCAAGTCTCAAGGAAAAGCAGTGCAAGTGTTTGAAATTAGGCGCCCACCAGGAGAACAAAGTGATGTGCCGGAGAATTTTGGCACATTTGATACAAATTGCTTAGATTTTAGCTTGTTTTAGATGCAATTATCTTCCATACTTATGTAATTTTAGTGTTTCTGTAGTGTATGAGGTTTAAGGACATAAGAGCATGGAAATGAAATCAAAAAGCCACAAAAAGACAACAAAAAAGCAAAAAGGCATCGCAAATGTGGATATGCGATCGCAAAGCCAACATGCGAGCCGCAGACTGCTCAAAGGAATCGCAAACCACAATAGATTTCTGGGCAAAGTCCAGTGCAAGAAATGCGATCCAGTATGCGATCGCATATCCTGTTTGTGAGCCACAAAATGGATCGCAAACTCAACATAAAGGTTGCTGAAGGTAGAAAATATGACGCGAAATGCGATCGCATATCTACAATGCGCACCGCAAACCATGAATGCAATGAAGGCCTGAAAACTAGGGTTGAAATATGCAATGGCCATGTCAAGAATGCAGATCGCATGTCTGTTATGCGACAGATATGCGGTCGCATATTTAACCGGAAATGGTATTTTTGTCCAAATTTTGTCCCGAGTTTTGACCCACTATAAATAGATTTATTGAGATTTTGTGGGGGCATCTTGTTTGATTTTGGAGCGACAATACAAGGCTTCAATATTCCTCTCTTTTGGAAGCTTTTGGGTCAAAAATCTTTCACTTTGTAAGCTTTATGGAATTAAATATTCTCATCCTTTTATATTCTAGTATGTGTAGCTAACTTTAAATACTAAGGTTGTGGACCCTAAATGGGTGTTATATTAATGAGTGCTACACATAGAATATATGTATAATGGTTGGTTGATATTTATTTACTTCTCATTCTTCATTTAATATTGGTGGTTGCAAACATTAATTCTTACTTTGCTTGTGTAACGACCCAACTGGTCGTTTTGAAGCTTTTGCACTTTGATCGCCAGTTCTCGGGCATGACTTTCCCCATGTGATGTACTATGACCGATGTAGATCGTTGGTTTTGGTTTTCAGGAAAATCAGAATGAATTTGAAGGAACAGTCTCAGTTGAAAGCTTTGAATTTGAAAGGTTTGACCAAGAGTTGACTTGTTTGTATATGAGCTCGGATCAAAATTTTTATGATTTGGTTAGCTTCATTGGGTGATTTATGACTTAGGAGCGCGATCGGAATGCATTTTTGAAGTCGGTGGTGGGATTTGGCTTGAATTGGCAAAGTTGGTAATTTGGCGAATTCCGGTTGATAGGTGAGATTTTTATCCGAGGGTCGGAATGGAATTCCGAGAGTTGCTGTAGCTTTGTTATGACATTTGTGATGTGTATGCAAAATTTCAGGTCATTCGGACGTCGTTTGGTCAGGTGTTTGATCGAAAGAGTAATTCAGAAGTTTTGGAATTCTTAGGCTTGAATACGAGGGTGATTTGATGTTTTGATATTGTTTTGAGCATTCTGAAGGTTGGAATAAGTTTGAATGAAGTTATGGGGTGTGTTGGCATGTTTGGTCGGGGTCCCATGAGGCTCGGATAAGTTTTGGAGGAGTTTTTGGAAGATTTTGCCGTTTTGAGCATAAGCATGTAATGATCCAAAGGTCCATTTTTAGTTCTAGAGATCGAAATTTGATTTCAAGACTTCCGGAATTTTGACAATGAATTATAGGAGTGATCTGGAAAGTTTGGTTTAATTTCCTCATGTCGCGATTGGTTTTTTATGCGAAACATGAGTTAATTGTTTAACGAGCGAAATGGGTATCACACTGAGCAAATAAGCTCCGAATTGAGTTTTGATTGAAGGGCTATGTTCGTATTATTATTTATGACTCATAGGAACAAGAATCATCGAATTTCGAGTTTGTATGATGGAGTTAGAGTCTTTTTAGTGAAATTAAAGAATGCTGGTGCATCAGACCTGGTGTGCACCTTTTAGCGACCAGATTTGGCTTTTAACAACCAGATTCGGGTGTATTAGTGCTGTTCTATTTTTTTTTTCCTCATTTTGATGTTTTTCTTTGTGAAAGAACACGGCTTATGGCGATTTTGAGCAAGAAATCATGGGAAATATTGAGGTAAGTCACTTGTGATCATTTTTACTCCATAATATTGAATTATCATCGAATAATCCGACTAGATTACATGTTTTTGAGGTGTAAATTAGGGATTTGGAAGTAGGGATTTGAAAATAAGATTTGAAGATTTGAAGGCTGAATTGTTATCGGAATTTACTAATTTTGGTATGGTTGGACTCGTGGTTGAATGGTTTGTCGGATTTTGTAAGTTTCATCGAATTCCGAAGCGTGGGCTCGGGGGTCGGTTTTGAGCAATTTCGGGATTTTGATGTTAAATTGGATATTTTTGAGTGGGCTTCACTCCCTTAGCATATTTTAATGATTATGTACTGATTGTGGCTAGATTTGGAGCATCTGGAAGTCGATTCGTGTGGGCGAGGCATCGCGGGCTAGAGTTTGGACCGGATCGAGGTGAGTATTGATTGTAAATGATATCCTGAGGGTTTGAAATCCCAGATTACACATCGTAGTGCTATATTAAGGTGAGACACGCGCTTGATGATGAGCGTGGGATCGTTTTATACTGGGTATTGTGACTTGGTCCATCCCGATTGATGATTTTACCGCGTATTCGACTGAGACTTATTTGCTATCATCATGATTTGGGACGACTGCCACATTTGGGCTTCGTGCCAATTATTTGAACCTTTCTGGGAGTTTTTATCACTGTTTTCTCACCATTTTGACTTATACATGAACTCAGTCCTATTGGTTTCTATTGTTTTACAAACTCAGCCACTTTTACTCGAATTTGAAACTTAAATGATATTTCTAAATGATATTTTAGGCTGAGAACTACTGTTTTACAAATGTCCGATGGGCTTGTGATGATTTTCGGACTGAATGAAGCCGAGGGACATATATGAGGATATGCTGAGTGATATGAGGCCGAGGGCCTGATATACTTTATATGCCACGAGGTGGCTTGAGTGATGTGAGGCCGAGCGCTGAGTGATGTGAGGCCGAGTGCTGAGTGATGATGCCACGAAGTGGCTTGATATAGCGCTTGGGCAGTAAGGGGTCCCTCCGGAGTCTGCACACCCACAGTGAGCGTGGGTACCCATTGTTCCGAGTGATTGATACTATTTTGAGAGTGAGCCCGAGGGGCTGATATGAGTGATTGTGAGGTAGCCCGAGGGGTGGGTACTGTTTTGAGATATTGCCCGAGGGGCGAATTTTCATGGGTTCATCTTTCATATTTGCTTGTCATTTTACCTATTATACTGTGGTATTTATGCCTAAAGGGCGAATTTCCCGTGCTTACCGGCACTAACTATTTTTGTAATCATTGCGTAATTACTAAAAATGTCATTTTCAAAAGAAGTTTAAAGTAAGCTAAGATATTTCCAAAGATTTCACAACTGCACTGCTTTACTCAAAAGGGGTTTTCACTGCTTCTATATAGCATGATGATCTGTTATACGTGATTTATTACTGCTCAGTTGTTATTTACCTTTATTACTCACTGAGTTGGAGTACTCACTTTACTCCCTGCACCTTGTGTGCAGATGTAGGTATTTATACACCCGGTAGTGGGTTTTGGCTGTTCAGAGGCAGAGTTATCAGAGTTTTAGCGAGGTGGCTACCAGCATTCGCAGCACCGCTTTTCTCCCTTTTGTTCATTATTCCTGTTCTGTATATTTTAGACCTTGTGGTTGTATCTACACTCTAATAGATGCTCGTGACTTGTGATACCCCGGTATCGGGTTGTGTTTGGGTTGTATTTCGCACATTATAAGAAATCTTTTGCTTTATTTGCGGTTATTTAATCATGCTAAAACTGTTTATTAATATTAATTATTCTGAAAATGCGAAATGGGTTAGTTGGCTGGCCTTGTCTTCATGAGAGGCGCCATCACGATCAGATCAGGGTTTAGGTCGTGACAAGTTGGTATCAGAGCCTAGGTTACATAGGTCTCATGAGTCATGAGAAGGTTTAGTAGAGTCTCGCAGATCGGTACGGAGACGTCTGTATTTATCCTCGAGAGGCTGCAAAACCTTTAGGAAAACTTCATATTCTTGAATTCTTATTGTGCGTCCTTGATTCTGCTTGAAAAGTAACTCTTGAAATTCCTTCCACACGTTCGCATGCGCGCATGAGCGCTCAGTATCAGATGTGCCTTGATGGCTTATGATTTCCCGATCGAGGGGCGAGATGTGATCTCTCTGTGAGTTGATGTTAGGCCAGTCTGGAGGACTTTAGGCTAGATTTTTGCATATGGCTTGAGCACCAAGGTTTTGATTGTGTGAGTAATTGTTTTGAACTTATATGTTAGGTATTGTCCCTATTAGTGGAAGTGATGGCTAGATAGCCATGTGAGGAGTATGTTAGTAGTGCGAGATGTATCTGTGTAACTTGGAAGTGACGAGGAAGGTCTGCTGGATGATAGAAGAACTATAAGGTGTTTGAATTCCATCGTGATTCGGGGAATATCCCCGAGTTATGGGCGTGTGAAGGATCTTTTCATGTTTTTCGATTATGGGTAAAATGGATTTTATGTTGCGGTATGAGTTCAGACTCAGGAAGACTAAGTGGTTGTGTAATATGTATGACGGTGCAAGGTATATAGAAATGTTATATTGAGGCAAAGCAGATGGGTTATCTCATGCGGAGTGTTCTAAAGTAGTGTGATCCTTATGTGTATGTTAGAAGATCTCATGTGTAATTGAAGGGTACGTGTTGAAATTTGAAATTTCGGGTCGCTTAACAGAGTGGGCTTAACTTTTGCGGGGATGAATGCGAGATTTGTAGAAGATTTATAGTACTGGATAATCTGTGTTTTCACAAACTTATAAATGATTTGTGTATAATCTCACTATGGTTTTGTGGCATCAATAAAGTAAAAGTGTTATGAGTTATGGAGTGTATCTTGATCTATGGCTTCGAGATAAGTGGGGGAGTCTGCTATGAGCAGTTGATTGCACGGTTAGGTGCTATGTTGGTTCCAGTTTGGGGCATGCGCATGAATTAGCTACGGCTAGAGTAAAGGAATAGTTTGACAAAGGTTATATTATGCTTCATAGAGCATGAGAATCACAGAATGTCTAGAGTGTTGTTGGTAAAAAAATGCTCGGCGTATAGAGCAGGAACTTGGTTGGTTGTATTGGGATGAGGATTTCATTTTGCGGTATTGGAGTGCCAATGAGGCACGGGTGATCTGTTCGTTAGGCTAAGTAAATTGTAGTTTGAATAAGAGTAGATGACTTGCGAGGATAGCTCCAATATGTTCAAGATTCTATAGGGAACAATTGGGTATTTCAAAGTTGCATGTGTGGTTAGAAATTGTGTTTTCATTGGAAGAGGTTCAGAATTGTGGTATTTCTATGTTATTTATGGTATTCTACGTATTTGTATCAGGGAGGTAGAGGTAACTGATTTAGGTTTGTGGGAAGTTCTTGAGAGTAAAGTATTCTGGAATATGGTGTTTCTGGGAATATTTGAAAGAGTATTCAGTGGCTTATGTGTCCTAGACAGTGTGGTTTTATGCTTGGTTCTAGTATGGTGAGCCTGGGTTGAGGAATTATGGTGCTACAACAAAAGAGGATATCAGGTTGAAAATGAATCAGAAGGAAATTTAGATAGATGGAGTAGCTTGATAGTAGACCGGATCGATATGGTAAGGATATGATTAAATCTTTGTATGTGTTCAAGGTAATGAGTTCGCACAGGCATTTTGTAGCAATGCTCTTGGGTTTTGGACGGCTTGCTTAGCTTGGTCTAGATCGAAGGATTCTGTCCTGGCGGTTTAGTTTGTGCAAATGGAGTTGGGAGAGTTCTTGTTGATTTCTACCATGGTTGGAGATGTATATTTTCTACGAGTGTGAGAGGCACGAGATGCGTAATGATTTTCTTCTAGATGGGATCAATGGAAGTTCTTGGCTAGATGGGTTACAGTTCAGTTCCGAAAGGGAGTTCATAAAACGCTTAGGCAGCAGGTAGCCTCAAATGATTAAGGAAATGGTACTGCTAATTCAGAGTGATTTGACGATAGTATATGTTCAGGAAAAGAGTAATGTGATTAAGTTTATGGAACTTTGGTAGTATTGCGACACCTTCTTGTTAGATCGACTAGTGATATTCGGGTTTGCTTGGTGGCACAGGATAACTTTAGAGTATCTATTGTAGAATGATTGGGTATTAGAGGTGTGACATATATTCGACGGTGAAATTGGGGTAGGATATAGTGATTCATGTGCCGTGTGGATTTGGAGACGAAAGTTCTCATGTTCAGATTATGTTGTGATTGTAGATCAGGTGTATCAGCACTGTTTGGTGACTACCGAGATTTGGAGACCCGAGTGGATCTTTGTTTGTTCGGCATGATAGATGTTGGATGTGATATTGGGGTCTATACTGGTTGTCTCTGCGTTGGGTTATTCTGGATTATTGCACTATGGGCTATGCCAGAAATGCCATGGGTTGAGTGGCAAGGTGCGTCAGATTATGTTCTAGTAGAGTGGCTTATGTTCTAAGAACCAACGGTCGGCTAGGAAGGATTACTTTACTTAATTGGGCCTTCATGATGGATGTCATTGCGGAGGTTAAAATCATTGATTCAGTTCTGGTGTTGAGGGACTTTTCAGATGTGTTTCTTCTGGCCAGGCATGACGCCGGGCAAGGTTGTTGATTTCGGTATTGATTTGGTACCGGGCACCATATAGTAGGGAACCAGCAGAGTGGAGGAGTTGTGAGGACAGCTTCAGGATTTCCTTAATAACGAGTTCGTTGGTAGGCCAATGTGGGTGTGTGTCCTAGCTTGAGTCAGCTTGATTGGCTCTGAATTGTATGGTTGAGGGATATGTGGATTCTATTGTTATTGAGCCTATTGGTAAATTTGGAGATCTATGAGTTGCCTTCTTTGTTGCGAGATGTTATGATTTGTTGGTTATGGGCACATATAGTGCGTTTTTGTTGGGGTTCATTGTGGAAGTCGAGGGGTGAGAGTGATTGGGTATTGCTCGGTGAATGGCGTATTGGTTATGTTCTATCGGGTTTGCGTGGTATGTATTACTTGTTTTACCGTGGGTGTAATGATTTGTTTCGGTTCCCGACATCAAATTGTGCGTGATTGTCAATTTCGAGCATAGTGACCGAAGGTGTCTCGTGTGGAGCAATGTTTGGATAGGATCGTGCATTGCAGCGAGGGTATGTGGAGATATGACCTTGCGGGTTAGATTTTTGTGTTCTATTCTATGATGTGAGACGGGTTCTCAACCCTGTGTTATGGTGGTACTGGTGAGCTTGAGTTACAGCTCTTTCATTTGAATTATTTTCCATGATTTGTGTATGTTCGGACCGTTGCTTAGTGGTGCGCGTATTATGCTAGTTGTGGCTTAGGCCCGTATTGAAGTTTCATGTCACAAAGGTAGTGTTTTGGGTTAGAAGAGATCGTTGGTATCATTAATGAATACAAATGGATTCGATTTCAGCATGTTTGATAAGTAAATATCGAGGTTCAGTTCAAAAAAATTGGCTATGGTAATTGCCAGAGGAGAAATGGCTTCATGAATGGTTGATCTGAGAAATGGTTATGGTTCATTATGTGTTTCATTTATCTTTGGCAGTATATGAAAGTATTGGAATAAGACTTTAGCTGATAAGAGGTTTTCTATTGATATTTGATTGTTGTGGGCAGCTGCTGTGAATGGAAGTTTTTGCTACATGTGTTTGCGTTATGTGATATATCATATGATTGCATGTGAGGTTGCAGGCATGGGCTGTTACAGCTGGTTCGGGCCTATTCAGTGTATGAGTGTGAGGTTTTGATCGTATTGAGGGTTTCAGAAGTGAAAATGTGGTTCTATAATTCATGGGCTAGATTGGGTTGTGTAATTTCAGTTTCTATGTGTTATCGAACCTATACGAGATAGGGTGATGTGGGATCACCCCCGGGTATAGGCATGGAAAGGTTATTCAACGATTGGTTGGCTTTTAGAGAAACTCTGGGTACGTTCGAGGACGAACATATGTTTAAGTGGGGGAGGATGTAACCACGCAACCAGTCGTTTTGAAGCTTTTGCATTTAGATCGCCAATTCTCGGGCAGGACTTGTCTTGTGTGATGTATTATGACCGATGTAGATCATTGGTTTTGGTTTTCAGGAAAATCGGAATGAATTTGAAGGAACAATCTCAGTTGAAAGCTTTAAATTTGAAAGGTTTGACCAAGAGTTGACTTGTTTGTATATGAGCTCAGATCAGAATTTTTATGATTTGGTTAGCTTCGTTGGGTGATTTATGACTCAGGAGCACGATCAGAATGCATTTTGGAAGTCCGTGGAGGGATTTGGCTTGAATTGGCAAAGTTAGTAATTTGGCGAACTCTGGTTGATAGGTGAGATTTTGATCCGAGGGTCGGAATGGAATTCCGAGAGCTTCTATAGCTTCTTTATGTCATTTTTGATGTGTGTGCAAAATTTTAGGCCATTCGGACATCGTTTGGTCAGGTTTTTGATCGAAAGAGTAATTCAGAAATTTTGGAATTCTTAGGCTTGAATCCGAGGGTGATTCGATGTTTTGATGTTGTTTTGAGCGTTCCGAAGGTTGAAACAAGTTTGAATGATGTTATGGGGTGTGTTGGCATATTTGGTCGGGGTCCCATAAGGCTCAGATAAGTTTTGGAGGAGTTTTTGGAAGATTTTGTCGTTTTGAGCATAAGCATGTAATGATCCAAAAGTCCATTTTTAGTTCTAGAGATCGAAATTTGATTTCGAGAATTCCAGAATTTTGACAATGAATTATAGGAGTGATCTGGAAAGTTTGGTTTAATTTCCTCAAGTCGCGGTTGGGTTTTTGACGCGAAACATGAGTGAATTGTTTAACGAGCGAAATGGGTATCACATTAAGCAAATGAGCTCCGAATTGAGTTTCGATTGAAGGGCTATGTTCGTATTATTATTTGTGATTGATAGGAACAAGAATCATCGAATTTTGAGTTTGTATGATGGAGTTAGAGCCCTTTTAGTAAATTTAAAGATTACAGGTTCATCAGATCTGGTGTGCACCTTTTAGCGACTAGATTTGGCACTTTTAGCGACCAAATTTGGCTTTTAGCAACCAAATTCGGGTGTATTAGTGTTGTTCTATTATTTATTTTTTTTGCTCATTTTGATGTTTTTCTTTGTGAAAGAACACGACTTGGGGCAATTTTTGAGCAAGAAATCATGAGAAATATTGAGGTAAGTCACTTGTGATCATTTCTACTCCATAATATTGAATTATCATCGAATAATCCGACTAGATTACATGTTTTTGAGGTGTAAATTGGGGATTTGGAAGTAGGTATTTGAAGATTTGAAGGTCGAATTGTTATCGGAATTTACTAATTTTGGTATGGTTGGACTCGTGGTTGAATAGGTTGCCGGATTTTGTGAGTTTCATCGAACTCCGAAGTATGGGCCCGAGGGTCGGGTTTGAGCAATTTTGGGATTTTGATGTTAAATTGGATATTTTCGAGTGGGCTTCGCTCCCTTAGCATATTTTAATGATTATGTACTGATTGTGGCTAGATTTGGAGCATCCAGAGGTCGATTCGTGCGGGCGAGGCACCGCGGGCTAGAGTTTGGACCGGATCGAGGTGAGTAATGA
This sequence comes from Nicotiana glauca, assembly GCA_026770625.1. Lineage (NCBI taxonomy): Eukaryota > Viridiplantae > Streptophyta > Magnoliopsida > Solanales > Solanaceae > Nicotiana > Nicotiana glauca. The sequence goes on from MU685479.1 coordinate 104,410, forward strand.
TTGTAAATGATATCTTAAGGGTTTGAAACCCCGGAATGCACATTGTAGTGCTATATTGAGGTGAGACACGCGCTTGATGATGAATGAGGGGTCGTTTTATATAGGGTATTGTGACTCGGTCTGTCCCGATTGATGATTTTATCACGTATTTGACTGAGACTTATTTGCCCACATTTGGGCTTCAAGCCAATTATTTGAACCCTTCGGGGAGTTTTTATCTTTGTTTCCTCACTGTTTTGAATTATACATGAACTCAGTCCTGTTGCTATCTATTGTTTTACAAACTTAGCCACTTTTACTCAGATTTGAAACTTAAATGATATTTCTAAATAATATTTTGGGTTGAGAACTAATGTTTTACAGATGCCCGAGGGGCTTGTGATAATTTTCAAACTGAGTGAGGCCGATGGCCATATGTAAGGATATGCTGAGTGATATGAGGCCGAGGACCTGAGATACTTTATATGCCACGAGGTGGCTTGAGTGATGTGAGGCCGAGTGCCGAGTGATGTGAGGCCGAGTGCCGAGTGATGTGAGGCCGAGTGCCGAGTGATGATGCCATGAGGTGGCTTGATATAGCGTTTGGGCCATAAAGGGGCCCCTCCGGAGTCTACACACCCACAGTGAGCGCGGGTACCCATTTTTCCGAGTGATTGATACTATTTTGAGAGTGAGCCCGAGGAGCTGATATGAATGATTGTGAGGTAGCCCGAGGGGCTGCTATGAGTGATTGTGAGGTAGTCTGAGGGGCTGATATGAGTGATTGTGAGGTAGCCCGAGGGGCTGGTACTGTTCTGAGATATTGCCCGAAGGGTAAATTTTCATGTGTTCATCTTCCATATTTGCTTGTCATTTTACCTATTATACTGTGGTATTTGTGCTCGAAGGGCTAATTTCCCGTGCTTACCGGCACTAACTATTTTTGTAATCATTGCATAATTACTGAAAAGTTCATTTTCAAAAGAAGTTTAAACTGAGCTAAGATATTTTCAAAGATTTCACAGCTTCACTACTTTACTCAAAAGGGTTTTTTACTGCTTATATGCAGCATGATGATCTGTTATACGCGATTTCTTACTGCTCAGTTGTTATTTACCTTTATTACTCACTGAGTTGGAGTCCTCACTTTACTCCCTGCACCTTGTGCGCAGATGCAGGTATTTATACACCCGGTAGTGGGTTTTGGCTGTTTAGAGGGAGAGTTATTAGAGTTTTAGCGAGGTGGCTGCTAGCGTTCGCAACACCGATTTTCTCCCTTTTGTTCGTTATTCATGTTCTGTATATTTTAGACCTTGTGGTTGTATCTACACTCTAATAGATGCTCGTGACTTGTGACACCCCGGTATCGGGCTGTGTTTGGGTTGTATTCCGTACTTTATAATAAATATTTTCTTTAATTTATGGTTATTTAATCACGCTAAAACTGTTTATTAATATTAATTATTCTGAAAAGGCGAAATGGGTTAGTTGGCTGGTCTTGTCTTCACGAGAGGCGCCATTACGATCAAATCAGGGTTTGGGTCGTGACAGCTTGGGAAAGTGGTTAGAATTTGGTAAAGTAAATATCAAAGACTCAAGGCTTTAAACCTTGTTTAATAGAATCGTTTAGGAATAAGTAATTTTTATTTGGCATATATTGATTATTCATAAGTGCAACTCTTTTATATTAGGAAATACCATCCAACTATTGGAAAATATTGGGTACTCATTTAAAATCATTTGCATATCAAAAGAACCTTCCATTAGAAATATATCATATTAATACCGATAGCATTACACTTCATTGAAGGCGACACAACCTTGGTTTCTTTAATCAAATTATTTACATTCTCAATATCACAATTAGTTATTTCTTCAAACAAAACTCAATTCATACTCTTGTTACTATTAACCGGATCGAATTACAACATTAGTCAAGTAATACACAATTTGAGTAACCTTTTTACACCTATTCCATGTGGGATTCGACCCCAACCTTGTTGGGTTATTATATTTGACACCGACCGCCTTACATTATTTATTAAAGTGTAATTTGAGTGTATCATAAAGGGAGAACAAGTCATGTTTCGGAGGAAAGAAAGATAACTCAAATGTTGGTAATCAGGCAGCCACTTAGAGAATAAAGGGAAGGCAACAGTGTTCAAAGGAAGACGGTTCAAGTTCAGCAATCAGGCGCCCACCTGGAGAACTAAGGGAAAGAATCTCAGAATACAATTCAAGGCATCAACAAATGAAGTTCACCTGGAGAGTAAAAGTCAACAAAGCAGCAGAAACTGCAAGATAAAGTTTGAAGAAGTGTAAATATGATTCTTGTAATTCATAGATCATAGTTTAGTCTAGCTTCTTTTATTTTGTATTGGTGTAATAAGGAGTTCAGCAAGCAGTAGCAGTAGCATGGTGTAATAAGGAGTTCAGCAAGCAGTAGCAGTAGCAGCAACAGCAACACTGAAATCACAGCTTCCTGGTAGTCCCAGCTATCGAAACTTTCTGAACTTCACTGACCTTATTCCTTTATAGCCAAGGATATGTAGGCAACCTCGGAAGCAGGGTGCGATCAAATCTTTCAAAAAATACTTCCCACGGAGTGTCCAAACGGGAAAAATTTGCTCGTATCCGCTCACTTTATATTTGTACGAAAACTCTTCGTGTTTCCGAACAAAGAGGGGCAGCTGTGAGCATGTGATTTTTTCCCTATATAAAATACTCCTACAAAATCAAAAGGAATTCGATTTCTCTTTTAATTTTTTGCCATTTTAGGAATCGTGTGGAATTTTCTTAATTATTTTCATTCTTCTGTTCATGTTTAATTTTTATTTAAATCATGAAAAATACAAAAAATACTCTGCATTTGCATTTATGATTTATTATTATATTTTTAATTTAATTAGTAAATTAGTTGTTTTATAAAATGAAAAAATCACAAAAAATATAGTGATCAAATGCCCAAGGTAAGTTGGCTGTTGATGTTAAAGAAAGTACTCGACCATCTCTTTTTCTTCCATCGGGGGATTGACTCTGGCAGCTTGCTCCCTCCATTTGAGCCTGTATTCCCTAAAGCTTTCATTAGGCTACTTTTTCATCTTGGCGAGGGACATGCGATCTAGGACAATTTCTATATTGTACTGAAATTGCCTGGCAAAGGCCTAAGCCATATTGTCCCACGTATACCACCTATTAGCATCTTGGCGGGTGTACCACTCCAGAGCCGCCCCACCCAGACTCTGACTGAAATACGCCATCAATAATTTGTCTTTCCTACCGTCGCCTCTCATCTTACTGCAGTAACCTCTGAAATGGGCCACGGGATATCCGTGCCTATCATATAAATCAAACTTTGGCATCTTAAACACAGCAGGCAGTTGGACGTCTGGAAACAAGCATATGGCTTTATAAGCCACGATCATTTGGCTCCCTATCCCTTGCATATGTTCTTAAAGACTGCTCTATGATTTTCACCTTCCTGGATATCTCTTCCTGCTCCACTATCTTAGCAGGCTTTTCAGTTTCACCGGGAGGATCAAAATAAAGAGTGTGAGAATATGGATCCGAGACTTTGAAAGTTGATTCTGGAGCATAGTGTTGGGCATCGGGGACTTTGAGCACATTCCCGTTAAATGATCGAGGAAAAGTAGCTGGAGGAGAAGCTACAAGATCATGATAGCCAAAGGAGCGGGTTATGAGGTGGCTTTGGCGGGTAGAGTGTGAAAATGTTGTGGGGAGATATCATCAGCAGTGGGAATCTAGATTTCTGATAATGGTGGCATAGTTGCAGGGTTTTCAGTGTAGTTAGTGGGGAATGAAGGTGGACGATGCCCCCTGATCCAAGACTAATACATTTTTTCCATCTGTTGTTTCAATATTTGGACCTCCCCTTTCAATTTTGACTCCGACCCCACAAACTCTCTCGACGGGTCAACGACTCTTATGTCCAGGTCTTTGCTAGTCATGGCTACCTTTCTCTTTAACTTTGTGTTGTATGGATGAGCTACCTTAAGAACCACAAACCAACCACCCTTCTGTGCAATGGAAATAACAAAGAGGAACAAAATGAGGTCATCACGTTAGCGTTAGGACATTTAACAACTGCAAATATCACACTATGTGAAATGCACCTCGCAACAATTAACGGTTCAAAAATGACTTCGACGGTCACAAGGTCACTTGGCATCATCCCAATTTGTTCAGTTCAACCTTCTCTTTGCTTTGCTTTTCTAGCACCTCTTGGGTTGCTCATTTTTCTTTCTCTTTTTTCTTCTAATTATCACTCTTTTCTTTCCTCTCATTTCCCACATCCCATAATTTTATATTTTTTTTGCTTCCTTATTTTTACCTTTTTCTTTTAACAAAATAAAAACAATAATGCGATCGAACCCTATGTAGGTTGCCTACGTATCATGACGCCGCATGAATCAGATCTTTGCATAGTTCGGGAAGATTGGGAATAAAGTAAACAAACTAACATTCTCATTTTTTCCTTTTTTTTACCTTAATGACTAACCATGATGAGAAAAAAGAAATAAAAGAAGCAAAATTTTTTTTTTTAATTTTCTAGACTTAATGTTCTATATCGTATTCTAAACTCAAGCTTAAACGAGCATATATTTTTTCTTTGTTTTTTGTAACAGATACTCTATGAGAAATTATTTTAAAAAATCCTACAAGAGAAAAATATTTTTTAATTCTTTTTTTTAAGGAAAAAAATCTAAAGAATAAACCAAAAAATATATTTTGAATTTTTATTTGATATCCCTGAAAAAAGATTTCGAAACGAGAAATGAACAAGATAAAAAAATATTTTTGAATTTCAGTTTTTGATTACCTAAGGATGAAACTCTAAAGATAAACAATATATAAAGCATGTGTCTTTTCTTCTATGTACAATATCCTAAAGTTCTAGTAAAAATAAAAAGAATTTTTTTTATATTCATTTTTCATTACTTTCCCAAAGAAGAACCTCAAAAGAAAATATTTTTTGGATTTTTGGAATTAGTATCTTAAAGAAAACTTTTAAAGAAGTACTAAAAGAAAATTTCTTTTTTTTTGAATTTTTAGTCTTAATGTACTAAAGGAAATATAAAAGAAATTTTTTATTTTGAGTTCTAGATATTAATTTAATTAAGGAAAACCACCTCAAATGATTTTTTTATTCCTAGAATTAGTATTCTAAAAAAAACTTCTAACGGAAATAGAAAAACATAAAATTTCTTTCTTTCTTTTTTGGATTTTTGATTTATAACACATTTTTCAAATACAAAATAGGAAATACAATAACAAAAGACTCGGCAAACTTAACTAGACTATGACAGACTCTAACATCACATAAAAGACTTGACATTACTATACAAAACTAGAAGGTAAAAGATGACATAAAAAGAAAAACAGACTCAAAGCATAAAAAATCTCCTTAAGCAACTCTCGGGGCGACGGTCCTGACCAGATGATCTTGGGGTGTTTGTCATGCTCAAACTCCGGTAAGTAGATCTACACCTATATGAAAAAATTAAGACCAAATAAAGTTAAAGACAGAGAACGATATGTGAGACAATAACCCTTCCTGTTGAACACATGCAAGACATGATTGTGACTATTTTTCTCAAATTGCTTATGTGGCTAAAAATTGCTAAAACTGCATGATTTCGCTAAAATCCTGCAAAGCCAAGAACCTAAGACTGTCACGACCCAAACCCACACTGGTCATGATGGCGCCTCTCGTGAAGACAAGGCCCGCCAACTAACACAATTCACTTCCTTTTTAAAATTATTTAAACATAAATGAGTAAAGTGATACAGCTTAACAACAATAATAATCAGGATTACAACTCCACAAAACCCGACCGGGGTATCACAAGTCACGAGCATCTAGGAGGATCTTTATTACAATTTCTAAATCTATAATACATAGAGTAAAATCTGGAAATCAAGAAGTAGAAGAAACCTGGTGCCGCGACGCCAGCGGTCACCTTGCTTAGCTACGATAGCAATACCTTCAATCCGCTATTAACCCGCTACCGGGTGAAAAATACCTGCAACTGCACGCGAGGTGCAGGGAGTAAAGTGAGTACTTCCAACTCAGTGGTAATAAGAGCGAATAATATCTGAGCGATAAGNAAATCCTTTAGAAACATCTAGCTCAGTTTAAAATCTCTTTTGAAAAAATTCTTTTTCCAACATTAAGCATATGAATGCGATATCAGGTAGTGCAAGTCCGCACACAAGTCAGCCCCTCGGGCGCAGCACTCTATTTACAAATAACACCAGGGTATCTGGTACACAGTGCAAGATATAGCATGGATGCCAATGATATGAGAATGCTAAATGTCATGTCACGTAGTACAGATAGGAATCAATGAATGAATGCAATGCAATGCACATGAATGGTACACTCCGGTACCCACTGCAGTCCGATCCATTTAACGTCGACGGCGCTCACTAGGGGTGTGTACAGACTCCGGAGGGGATCCTATAGCCCAAGCGCAATATCAGCCATGTCTTGGCTTCAAACAGACTCTCGGCCTCAATATCAATATATCATCGTTGCGGCGTGCAACCTGAGCCAACCAGATATCCAGAGATCACTATAACACTGCTGCGGCGTGCATCCCGATCCATGCTCAGTCCAGAAATGCACATAAGCCACTTGGGCAATATTAACATGAGGGTCCTTAGCTCAAAACGTCAATAACGTATTGTTTAAGTTTTCAAATCTTAGAAAAAAAATAGCTGAGTTTGCAAAACCATATTAAAACATTGGACTGAGACCCAATAATGTGCAAAGCAATGCAAAAACAGTGATACTGATCCCCGAAGGATCCAAATAGTCGGCACGAAGCCCAACATATGGCAATCAGCCCAAATCATAATAGTATCAAGTATGTTCCAGTCAATCACGCAGTAAAATCGACAACCGGGACAGACCAACTCACAATCCCCAACGGTGCTCTACCCCACGCTCATACCTGGCATGCAAGTCACCACAATACAGTACCATGATGTGCAAATCCGGGGTTTCAACCCTCAGGATATCATTCACAAGTATTACTCACCTCGAATCGGTGAAATATCTAGCTCGCGACGCCTTTGCCCCTCAATTCGGCTTCTACGCGCGTCGAATCTAACCAAAATCAGAGCGAATACATTACAATATGCTAAGGAACAATACCCAATCGAAAACAATTGAAAAATATCAAAAATCTCGAAACTAGCAAAACCCGAGCCCCGGACCCACTTCTCGAAAAATTACGAAATTCACATTACCGGACTCATCGACTCACCACGAGTCTACCCATACCAAATTCATCAAAATCGGAGTCCATTTGACCCCTCAAATTCCAAGTTTACACTTTCTTAGGTTTCAAGCCCTAACCTCCATTTTTACCCTTTAAATCCTTGGACTTTCAGTGTTTAAATCCTATTTTTTACACCATAACAACATTATTCGAGTCTATAAATTCATACCTGATGGAATCCCCTTCGAATCTCTCCAAATCGCCCAAAATTGCCTCTTCCCGAAGTCTAAAATGTTTTACTTCTTTTCCAAGTTCGTGAACACTGTTCACTATAACAGAGGCCCGATTTCCGCTTCTGCGTTCCTTTAACCACACCTGCGATACCGCTTACGCGACAAAATTGACTGCTTATGCGGTCTCACTTAATACCACTGGGACCACTTATGCGATTCCAAGCACCGCTTATGCGGTTTAACTCCAACGCTTACGCGGCCAACCTTCCGCTTATGCGGAACTCCCCTGGGCCACTGACGATCGCTTATGCGTCTCCCCAACCGCATCTGTGGAACCGCTTAAGAGGCTCCTTTTCCGCAGATGCGGAAATACCAGAAGGCTGAGACATCAGACCTGCAAAAATGCCTAAAACCTCCGATTAATCATCTGAAATCACCCCGAGGCCCTCGGGACCTCAACCAAAAGCACCAACACATCCTATAACCTTATTCAAACTTGTTCCAATCCTCAAAACACGTTAAACAACGCTAAAGCCAATAAAATACATCGGATTCAAGCTTAGTTTTCATCAAAACTTCCGAAATGCACATTCAATCAAAAACCCGACCAAACAACGTCCGAATGACCTGAAAATTTGCAGACATATCCAAAATCACCTAACGAAGCTACTGCAACTCTCGGTATTCCATTCCGACCCTCGGATCAAAATCTCACCTATCATCCGAAATTTGCCAAAATTCAAACTTTGCCAATTCAAGCCTAAATCTACACCGGACCTCTAAATTCGATTCCGATCACACTCCTAAGTCACAAATCATCCTCCGAAGCTAACCAAATCACCAGAATTCACATCCGAGCCTTCTAACTATATAGTCAACTTCCGGTTGAATTTTCCAAAACAAGCTTCCTTCTAAGAGACTATGTGCCCCATTTCCAACTAAAACCAATTCAATTCTATTCGATCAACTCAATACTGATATTGAAACATATAACAACATAATATGGGGGAAACGGGGCGGAAACGCATGAGACGACGGGTCGGGTCGTCACATCCTCCCCAACTTAAACAATCGCTCATCCTCGAGCGTACCCAGAGTTGTACTAGAAGCTAGCTGAATGACCTTACCAAGCATATACCCCGGGGTGATCCCACGTCACCCTATCTTACATAGATCTGATAATACAACACAACTGAAATTTCACAGTTCATTTAGACCATAGACCGTAGAACCACATAGCAAATTCCGATATCATACCCAGAATAAACTCGAACCAGCTGTGATAACCCGCAGCTGCAACCTCAGGTGCAACCATATGATACACTACATAACCCAGACACTCAAAGCTATAACTTCTATTCACAGCATTTGCCCACAACACCCGAATACCTGTGGAAAAACCTCTTATCGACAAAGGTCTTATTCTAGAAATTTCATATATTGCCAACGAATAATGAAACATGCAATAAATTGTATCAATTTCTCAGATAAACCATTCATGAAGTTACTCCCCTTTTGGCTACTACTACAACAGATTTTCGAGCTGAACCTCGATATTAATCTTCTGACAAGGTGAAACCAAATCTGTTCGTATTCATTAATGACTCCAACACTCCACTCTGGTGATATGGCACCTCAACACAGGCCTAAGCCACAACTTGCATAATACATGCACCAATAAGAGACGGTCTGAACATACTCAAATCGTGACAAACGGCCCAAACAAAAGAGATGTACCTTAAGCTCATCAATATCATTACAACACAAGGCCAGGACCCTGTCTCACATCATAAAAATAGAGTACCTGAATCCTTCTCGAAAGGTCATAACTTCACGTAGCCTAGCTATAATGCGTGATCTTAACCAAACACTGTTACACATGAAGCACCTCAAGTCGCTATACTCGAAATTGACAACCACGCACGACTGACATCTAGAACCCAAACAAATCATTATACCCCTGGTGAAGCAAGTAAATATACACCATACAATCCTGAAAGGACATAACCGATGAGCCATTCGCCGAGCAACACCCAATACGGACTTTCTTTAGAAATCAGGAAGCAATGCATACAAAATAACATATGGGAAAGCTATTCTCAATATCATACTGTTGCGGCGTGCAACCCGATCCAAATGACATACCCGTGGCAGCGTGCCACCCTATCCACACATATCCATGGCGGCGTGCCACCCGATCCATACATATATCTCATATAAGGATATGCACATCGAGCCAAATTTGCTCATTACAACAAAATACCGAGTACCTATCGTAAGCATACTGAGTGCATACAATATCTACATATAGTGTTGTAAGCTACAAAACTCAAACACAACTAAGGTTCTTCCCCCTCAACTTTCACTATAAATCTCTATAGCACCGTACTATATGTGCCCACAGTCTGAAAATCACAACGCCTCACAACACCGAAACAACAACTCATAGATCTCCCCAGATCACTAACAAGCTCAATAATGATAGATTCAACCTATCCCTCTACAATACATATCGGGGCCAACCAAGCCATATCAATATGAATATGTAGCCACATCGGCCTGCCAACGAACTCATTACGAAGAAGCCTGAAGCTGCTCCTTCCACTTTTATAACTCCTGCCGGAGTTGTACGATACGGTGCCCGGCGCAAAATAAATGCTGAAATCCACAATCTCGCCCGATGGCATGCCCGGCCACAAGGAACGCATCCGAAAAAGTCCCTCAATACCGGAACTGAATCGGTGGTAGAAACCTCCACTCTGACATCCGTCACAAAGGCCCAATTAAGGAAAGCAATCCTTCCCAGCCGTCCGCTGATCTTTGGAATACCAACCACTCTGCTATAACATAATCTGATGCACCTCGCCACGCAACCGGTGCATTTTTTGACATAGCCCATAGCACAATAGTCCAGAATAACCCACATTGCGACAACCAGTCTATAGCTCAACATCACATGCAAAGTCTAATATAGCAAGCAACACTAGGATAACATGAGAACTTTTATCTCCCTTTCGCACCGCAGACATCGACACACTCAACTGGTCAAGAACTTTCATTGATCCCATTTAGAAGAAAAATCATTACACACTCCATGCTTCGCATACCCATAAGAAATATACTTATCTTTAAACCACGATAAAACCCAACAAGAACATCTCTGCCAACTCCAGTTGTACAAGCTAAACTACCAGGACTGAATCCTTTTATCTAAACCAAGCTGAGCAAGCCATCAAAACCCAAGAGCATTGATGCAAAATGCCTGTAAAAGCTCATTACCTCGAACACCTACTAAGAATTAATCGTACCCTTACCATACCGATTCAGTCTATTATCAAGCTATTCCGTCTATCAAATTTCTCTTTTCATTCATCATCCATTTGATATTTCTCCTTGCTGTAGCACCATAATGCCTCAATCTAGGCCTACCACACGAGACTCGAACATAAGACCACACTGTCTACGACCCATAGGCCACCAATTACTCTCTCAATACTACCCAAAAATACCACGTTCCAGAATACTTTACTTGAAGAACTTCCTGCGAATCGGAATTCGTTACCATTACTTCCCAGATACTGATATATAGAATCCCATAATTAGCATAAGATATCACAAATCTTGATCTCTTCCTAATGGAAACACAGTCACTAGCCACATACCCTACCTTAGACACCTGATGATTACATGCAAAATCTTGAACACAATAAAACTATTCTCAAGAGTCATTCACTCCGATTCCAACTGCAAATTACCTGACTTAACGAACAGAACCACTCGTGCCTTATTAGCACTCTGACACCGAAGGATATGACCTCATTGCAATACAAACGAACATCTTCCTTCTCTATACACTGAGCATTCTTTATCAACAACAGCTCAAGACATCCTAATAATTCCTCACATCTACGAAGCACCATATAACCTTTATCAAAATTTTTGCTCCACTCGTGCCATCCTCGGCTCATTTT